>VDFB02363267.1:0-27858 GCA_007258455.2 Sequoia sempervirens
AGTTTACTTCTTTATGATATACTCAATTTCATCTTTAGGCAAAACTGAAAGTAACTTTGTTTTTGAAATCTTTTTGTTGGATTGTAAATAAATTTTTGTATGGATCAGCTTCTTTGATTCTGATCTAATAAAAACCTGATTTCCAATCAAACTAAGAAAGATTTTAGAACTAGCCACCTTTTGCAATAAATAAGATTTACCAGGAATTTGGATATGGGAAAGGTTTAGTAATTGCATTTAATGGTTTATAGTTGATAACCATCCTTTTCTTTCCTCTCTTTTGCTCTGAATGTTATTTACCATGAATGCGTAACAGCAATATGGAGAATGAGAGGGTCTAATGAACTTCCCTTTCTTGAGTTCTTCAACAGCTTGTTACATGTTTAGATAGTCGTGAGCAGCTATTGGAATTTGTTTTCCTAATTTAATAGACTTCTCATGGAGTAAATTGATCTCCATTGTAGGCATATTCTTTTCCCAAAAATTTTGAGGATCCTCTGAGCATATATTCCACACAATCTTTTTTTTAGTTCAGGTAATGACTCTTTTGTTTGTGCTATCATAGTTGCTAGATGCTTCTCAGATGCATGGATAAGTCTTGGAGTACTTATCTTTTCTCCATTGAGTATAAAAATAACGTTTTTATTTGTGCATACATAAGGAGTATACCTGTCTATAAATTTCCTCCTAATAACACATCAACAGGGATTTTATCCATTGCAAAGAAATCACAAGTAAACTTCCATCCTTCAATTGCCATTTTTTTCCAATGTTTGTATTTATCACAATTGAAGGTGTTTACCTTGGACATCAACTCCTTTATAGCAACTATGTTCTTTAAGTTATTCCCACTTCCTTAATACAGCAGCTTTACAGAAGGATAATGAGGCTCTTGTATTTATCTATGCATCATGGTGTCTTCCATTAATAATGGCATACATGTATTCGGAAAATTTGTCACTGATAAGAGCAACTAAACATTGAGGTCAAATGATAAGTAGGAGGTATTTTTCACAGTGTGTCAAATTATGATATTACTATCAGGATTCAACTGTGTAGTTTTTCGAGTCAAACTCATTGACCCATGTTTCATGAGTAGTGGTTCACAAGAACCCATCCCTCATGATAATGAATGGTCCACTTAGCACTCATTGCATCTAGGTGATGCTCATAGAGGTGAAGCATTGGGCCTTCCTAGGAGGTTGCCCATCCCGTTACTACTCCAACTCAAGCACGCTTAACCATTGAGGTCGAAGTTAAGGCTTAGAAGCAAGTAGTGCAGATAATACTAATCTGACTTTGGTAAGAACTACAATCTCATTTATATTTTCAGGCTTTTTTCCCGAGTCTTGGATTTCTTTCTCATCTTCTAATTGGATAACCTTTGTAGAGGGAGGATAAAGAGGGTCCTCCACCTTAAAAATGGAGAAACATTTTGTCAACTTCTATGGAGAAGATTGACAGACTTTGTTGGGTATCAAGTTTGCTTCGTAAGAGGAAGAGATTTTTCTTGAAGATTTGTCATTCAGATTTGTTGTTAGAAGGTGATGACTTCAACCCTTTGATTGGGAAGAGCGAGGTATGCTTAGCCTTTGCCCCTTGTCACCATGTAGGTTTAGAAGGGAAGTTCTTGCTGCAAGCACTTGAAGCCATCATATCTTTTTTTTAAGCAATTAGAGGAAAGACGACCCACAACCATAGTTGGCATGGTTTTTTTAGATCAAGCCAATCACCCATTATGAATTTGAGGTTTGCTAATTATGAGCACAGGATAGAATGATCCACTAATCTTGCGGCAGCTGCATTGTCCTTGATCACAAGGTTAACAAAACCCTAGAGAGTCATGAACAAAGTAGATCCAAGGTTTGCACGAGTGTTACCCACACCTGAGGAGGGTTGAGAAGCAAGATGCCACTTGAAATACTTGAGAACATTTGTAATGCAATTGCCTATGAGATGAGAAAGTAAGTTCTTCACAAGGGAAGATGTCACTGAATTAACCTCACCATAATCAAGCAAAGAGAGCCCTGTAGCCCCACATAAAGTTCAAATTTGTGCACCAAGTGGAGCAAAGGGAGTCATTGCAAATAGATTAAATGTGTGTTATTCATAGCTATTTTATTTACTACATACACTCATGGACATATAAAGTTAACTTTTATTAAATATGTATTTTATTTTATCTACATATTTAACTAAATTTTACTTTCAACGAGCTATTTAGGATAGCAATTGGATGGTATCTGTCTAGCCTAAGATAAGAGGAGTACTCTATCTCCATTCTCCTAAAGGATTTCTCTCACCGGTTTTCTTTCAGCTTCAATCCATGATTTCTTTTGGAATAATGGACCTTAGTTTCATGGTAGATCCAAATTAATATAAAGTCCTTGGCAATCATTTGTTGATCTTGATAAGTTCCAATTCACTAAGGTCCCCTTTTGGATTTAGTTCCACAACCTTCCTCTCATATACTGATAAGACAAAATATATAGTTAGAATTATTTAGCTGGCTAGAAGGAGAGATAATTTGTGTATTTAGATTCAATTGTGGACTTCAACAAGCTTGTTAGGGCTTATGTGCATGTGGACCTCTTTTGTGCATTTAGATTCAATTTTGGACTTCGACAAGTTTGTTAGGGCTTGTGTGTATGTGGTCCTCTTTGATTCGGTACCATTGAAATATCCCCTTATAATTTTTTTCAATTTTTATCACAAGATTTCACCCGTTAATGTTAGAGAAATCATAAAACAACTGAAAGTAACCCCTTCACTTTTTGATCACCCAAATCCCGATGAGGGCAAGGTGAGAGCATACAGTAGAATGGGGATCGTTAGGTGAAATCTAAACTGAAAGTACAAATGAGAGACGGCTCAGTCAATCAAAATGTAATGCAAATGCAAACTCAATCACTTATTCAACGGGAGTGTAATAGATGGCTCAGCCAATCAGCATGATAAGAAAATGCATACTCAACCACTTATTCAGCAGGAGTGTTATTACAAGAAAAGTAAATGTCTGGACGGCTAGCCAACCCCTTCCGCTTTTCAGCGGGCAGTACAAGAAAGTAAAATGCTGAAAGTAAAAGACGGCGAGGCCTATTCTTCCACTAAAAGTGGGAACAAAATGTAAATAGCAGAAATATAAAGGGCTGATCAGTACTACTAATTCAGCGTTACAATATGAGATATAATCTGCAAATACAATGAGTATTAGCTATCCAATATGCTCTAGAATGAAAGTAGATGAACTCCAAACATAAGCAAGCTATTCTAGTAAGGAAAACAAGCCAAAAACTGAACTTTTACCAATCTGATATGTAAGTGCAGCATACAGAAAACTCAAACTAGCAAGCTCAAACCACACCAAAATGCTCATAACTCCGTTAATACTCTTCTAAATGACATGAAATCAAATGCAAACAGCTCCAAGGAGATGGGTGACCAGTTTCAAGACCACAAACAGCTACAAGCATGTCTCATGTCCCTTCTCATTGACATCTCGAGTCTGAGGATTGGCTATCCTACGACCTGTTAAATTTGCGATAGTGGATAGAAGGTCACGTTAGACTTGGCTTCGACTTCAGTTAAGGAGTTTGATCGATTGGCTTTGTTAGTCTTTCGGAGACTTCTTAGAAGTTACTGTTTTGGAGTTCTTGTGATCCATTAGGACCCACAACTATTTTAGCAGTATGGATTTATGATGTTCAAAATCACTTGATGTTAAATCCCGGCTTAGAAGACGGATCAGTCATGGATAGTATGAGGAGATATTAATATTTAATTGTATTAATTAAATAATTATTTGATAATTATAATACCGAAGTTATAATATTATTATATTACTTAGCAAGTAGACCTATAATTGAGGGTGCTTAAGCATCATGAGGAGGGGGCCAAATTGACAATTATATTTTATTATAAAATTTGCATTTTGAGACTATTGAAAATTAAAAAAATTAAAGTCAATTTTAATGATTCCCTATTTTGGTGGAAATCGCACTTTTCAAGAGATATAGGCTTTGCATTGGGAATTGAGCCTATTATGTGATTATTGAGAATTGAAATTGATCAACTTTGATCTGAGCAAGAGACTTTAGGGTTTCAAGTTCGAATTCCTTGGGGAACGAGCCATCTCCATTGGAAGCAGTTCAGAGGGTGTGAAATAACACCTGATTTATTGCCAGCAGAGGTTTCTTCATTCAGAGGAAATCATTGAGCTTCACAGAACATTCAGTATCAAAGAGTTTACCTGTGTTTTCATCCAGAAGACACTTATTCATCTAGGCGCACCTATTTTGGAGATCTGGGAGGTTGTGAAGAGGCCGTACATTATTTAATGCTGCTGCTGCTTCAGCCGTACCTTTGTACAGCAGGCCGTACCTTCTGAGAGAGTCGTACTTCTTCAAGCAAGAGAAACGCCTTCCTTTTTGACTTCCAGTTTGCATCATTGAGGGCGCTAGGGTACTGGAGATCCTTGAGATTGTTTTCAGAGGGAGAAAGTACCATTCTTACCTCAGCCGTACCATCTTCTGAAGGACATTTATTGGTAGAGTACTATTCGCGACCAATGGGGTTTTAATAAAATCCATTGCTTTCCTTTGCATGTACTTGGATGTAATTGTAATCATTCCGAGGAAGATTGAATGTCGAGGGCATCGATTATTGGCTAGAAATACGGCGGTTTTGGAGATATATTATTTCAATTTATTACTATTTTCAAAAGCAAAATCGCCATCTTCATATTTAATGCAAAAACCCAAAAAAATCACAAAACACCAAAACCCTTCAAAAACGTCACAAAACAATCAGAAGCAGAAATCAGGGGGAAACTAGGGTTTCTACAGTGGTATCAGAGCTAAATCCTGCCATCCTAAGGGTTTAGCAATCTTATCGCGACGAGCAGTTTATTCCGGGTATTACACCTTGAGACGTATACGATTGAAGCCGGACAACGAGTTTGAAGCTGAGCCGGGGAAACATAGGTAACCCAGGAATGGCCAGGCCGGTCGGCGAGATGCTCGAGGGAGCGAAGATTCCTCAAAACCCTAGAGATTAGGATGATCGAGGGTTTTGCTTGCACTTTCGAGATTTCACGTCTTGGTCAGCAGCTGATCGAATGATGTATTGCAGCAGTTGACAGTGGCACTTCAGAGACTGGGTACTCCGAGGAGACCGTCACCACATCGTGACGATGAGAGGAGTGAAGCTCGCAAGGCACCTAGGACAGCCTCACGGACAGTAGATAGGCCTACCAGGCCAACTTTTGTGAGACAGGAGGCCGATGAGGTTAGCACAGGTGAGGAGCAGGAGGAGATGTTCGGTGATACACTTATGGCAGCGAATGAGGAGTGGGAGTTGATACCACCAAAGGTCAGAGAACGGATCACTTTTGACCTTTTTATTACACAGAGGCGAGAGCACCACAGAGGTCGACAGGATTAGAGACCTAGATACCAGAACAATGACCTAAAACATGCAACCAACAGGCTTAATCTGGCGATGTTCGATGGTAGTGGTAAAGTGACGGCACAGGCTTGGATTAGTAAGCTAGATACATTCCTCACTTTGCGTCCAATGGCTGAGAGGGACGCTATTAGATACGCGACACTGCATCTTGAGGGAGTGGCTTACGATTGGTGGCACCATGGTATGGTTACCTTACAGCATGACAGGATCACTACATACCAGGAGTTTGTGGACAGATTAGTTGAGCGGTTTGACAGGAAGGATCCGGAAACCTACTTCAGAGACTTAGCGCAGTTGAGGCAGAGTGGCAGTTTAGAGACCTACATTGGTGACTTCCAGAAGTTATCCGTTATGGTCCCTAACATCTCAGAGAGGCGTTTGGTAGTGCTCTTCATGGAGGGTTTGACAGAGCCATTGCGAGGTTGGATCAAAGCTTTTGATCCTCCTTCGTTACAGGAGGCGATGAAGAAAGCACGAAGCATGGAGTTAGCGGCACCTTCTAGTAGATTTAACTCCAGAGGTTCTTCATCATTCAGGGATAACAAGGGCTTTAACAGAAATAAGGATAAATCTGATTTTAACAAAGAAAAATCAGACTTTAGGAACGATTCAAAAGGTAAATCAGCAGCCCCACCTTTGGATCGTGAGGCCCTTAATGACCTACGCAGGAAGAAGCTTTGCTTCTACTGCAAAGGACCTTATGACGCCAATCACGATTGTCCTCTAAGACCTAAGGGCAAGGCAAATCGAGTGATGTGGGCGTACTACGAGGACTCAGAATCAGAAAATTCCGAACAGCAGGAGAGTTCCGAGGATTCAGAGTCAGAGGCTTAGAGCCTAGAGCTGAGACAGAGCCCGAGCTTCACCAGTGAGGCACGCATTATCTAGCATACAGCAGGAGGGTTCTTTCGTGATTCGTGGGTGTGTTGGCGGGATGAGGGTCATTACCCTACTTGATATGAGCAGCGTGATAATTTCATAGATGCTAGATTCGTTGAGAGGCGCGACTCATCACCGAGGAGTTCGAGGGCATTAGGGTTACTGTGGCTGATGGATACACCTTGAGATGTGAACGCATGATAAAGGATCTCCCTTTACGCTTGAACAATTATGAGTTCAAGGCAGATTACTATGTTGTTAATATTTAATGCATGCTTCCCAATGCAAGGACAAGCAGAGTACAGCCTCCTTGAAGAGGGCGACCAGCAAAAATAATTCAACTCTTCAAAATAAAATCTGAAACTTAGCAAGAAGGGGCACACAAGGTAGACTTAAACAATGGGCCAATACCCAAAACCATCAAAAAATCCTCTAGAGAGATATGGGTCAAAACGTGCTTCAGCCAAGAACCAAACCAACAAGATGAAAAACTGATTAAAGCTCACCAAAATGATCAAATACTGAAAATAACAAGTTACCTAACCAAAATTAGAAGACGTCATATGAATCCATCTCCAAATGAGCTATGTTTGCAACCTCTGAATAAAGAAACAGTCTCAAACCAGCTAGGTACTATCTCTCAAGTACGAAACTGATATAAGCTAGGAGGTATGCGTTCCTCAAAGCAAGGGTTCTAAAATAATTTCAACAGCACTTCGTTATGATAAGCAATAGATAATCCCAAATGAAGGCAAGCTCTCTTTATTACAACTTTCTCCACAAATTCAAAACCTTTTCCCTCCAATTACGGAGCCCAAAATGAAATTCACATTCACCTTTTTCAATTTGCATTTGAGTGTCATTTTGACTCTTGACCAAGTCATCCAAAGCATATAAGAAATATTGCTTTATTAAAATGCAAATACAACATAACATGGGCATCCAAAACTTAAGTAATTTAACTTTATAAAAGTCAAACCTTTTCTCCAAATATGGCATCCAAGACACTTAATTGAAATAACCTTATATTCTTCAACTACCTCTCTCCAAGGTTCAACATCTAAAGGCTAAAGTGAAAATATATTTAATTTTGCAAATATATCTATGCTAGGCATCCACTTAACCTTAGCCAATATTTTCACTTAAAACACTATTTTCAACAAATATTAAACTTGCCAAATCAAGCACCACGAATGTTGGAGACCAAACTAAATATATTGCCTTGCCCAATATAGCCACTGTACCAAACTGCTGAAAAACTACTAAAAATAGCACTTACTATAAATAGCATACTGCTAAAAATAGTAAGCGACTCCAAATGCATTTTAATCACATTCTAAGTAGCCATCGTAACTTACTAAAAATAGTAAGTCCGGAAAAGGTTGCCTGATGCAATTGCATGTCATACCACTGCGAAGCTCTCTAAAAACCCAGAAAGAATCCAGAAACTAAACTACAAAATTCCAACATGCAAACCCTCGAATCCACGAAAGAATCCTCCAAGCAGTTGGAAACCCTAATTCTGCCTCTGACTAGCCTACAGGCATTCGGGAATAGGCTAACAGTCACCCGAAAGTGTAGTGCTAAAAACAGGGACATTACAACCATATGCTTTGAACTTGCAATCTTCCATAGGATCTTCATTACAATATATGGATTTCGAAGGTCTACCTTTGAGATGCTTTCTTGTAATCAAATTGGTCCCAGCAAAGCAATCCACTCCACTCTTCAGGGGTATTTGCAGCATGAAAAGATATTGATGCAGCAACGGGTTTGAAAACAAGGGTCACCTTTTGAGGAGTTTAAATGGAGAAATCACAATTGCTTCCTATTAGATCGGTTTGAAGCTTCAACTAAGCAACAATCAAAGGAATTTGAGTAGCATATGGGTTTTGTTTCTCCTACAATTTCAGTCATTTTCTTTTATATCCTAGACATGCCCCATTTGAACTTATGCCCTTATTTACATATTATCATAATATTACTTGCTATTTAATGCTTAAAATACATTTATTTTTTAATAGTTTTACTTACTGTTCTATTTAATCTTCAAAACTATTATATTGACAACTATTTACTTTATCTTTATTTGAAATGTTATTTAATATTTCAACAAATTATTTAATACATATTTAACTATATAGTTATTTCAAAATTATTATTTACTATTTTATTTATAAAGTGTATTACTTATTATATATTTATTTACTAAAGTATATAGCTATGTACTTAAATATATAAAGTCTACTTTATTTTTCTAAATTTTAAAAAACACAAATAAATTATTTGCAGCAAATTTAACCACATAGTTATTTCAAAAGTATTGTCTACTATTTTATTTTACTAAAGTGCATAGTTATTTACTATTTTATTTACTAAACTACATAGTTATTTCACTAAAATTATTTTATTCACTACAGTTAAACGAAAATAGCTATGCACACAAATACAAAATAGTAAATACTATAATTTTATAGAGTTGTCAAACTTTTTTATTTTATATATATAATTTTTTATTGTTAATGTTGAGCGTTGTTGGCCATACACTTCATTTGTTTTGTATTTTTATTATTTTGTAATGTTGGCTGTTTAATATTTTTTGTTAACACACTCATACCATTACACTCCACCCCTTCCTGTCATTGTAGGTTACACATCTCAGTGTAATGACACACAGTCCCCCTTTTGCAGAATTAATCGTCTGCAATTAATGTGGGTATTCCACTAGTTAATTCACCAACATGAATTTTACTTGCAATATCATTTCATTGAAATTGTCACTCCTTATGCAAAATGCAGGAAAGACAGTCCATATGTCTTAAGAATTATGTTGTTAAGTATACTTAAACTAAAAGGAAGAACATATCAGCAAAATGAGAGCAAGAACACGCATAAGAATGAGTGGACAAGAAGGAGAAACCCTAAATGGGAGAAAAATTCCAATGGAGTGAGTGATCTCCTACTCATGCAACTATTTTCTTGAGCTATTACAAAGGTTTATTGCCTAGTTGAGGCCTTCATGGACATCTTTTGCACATATAACATGCCCAAACACCTTTATGGATCTCCAACTGCTCTCAATACTCCCTAATTACCCTTTACTTCTCTAAGACTCCTAAGCTGATGCAACACAAGTACAATTCAGCCAAAAATGCAACCAAGCTTGTCTTACAATAGCACCATTGGGGGTGTTAAACAAGAGTTACAAGAACCTTTAGAAAGAAACCCAAGAGTCAAGAAATATGAAATGATAGAACTCCAAATGCTGCATATGAAAATTTATCTTATGTCAGATGGTTTAAGCTGCAGAGAAAACCTTCCCAACATCTACAAATTTTATCATGAATATTTTGGCCCAAGCTCAAATGGTAAGACTTTCAAACCCAGTCAAAATGGTCATTGTTGACTACTTTCCATAGTGACATCAACCTTCCTAGGAGTCTAGATCACTCAAATGACTTTTGGGTTTGTTCTATTGTTAGTCCATCTTGTAACCTCGTTTTTAGTGGTTGTTTTAGCTGATTCCACTAGTTTATCTGAACCATTTTAGATTAATTAAACATTTTCAGATATTTTCTTTATTTTAAAAATTTCAACCTTTGCATGAGTACTTCAGCTACTACATGTTCAATATTTAGCTCGTCATCAATCCAAGCATACAATGTTATGGTCCTATTCATACAATATAATATATATAGATATATGAATAAGTAGCAAGATATTCATATAATTCCTAAACTTTGAATGTCAAATGTTTTAAATTTTTTCACCTTCATGGATCCTACACTATGAACCCATGGTTTGATAGTGAATGTAAATCTCTCTATCAAAGGCTCCAATTTTCACTAATACATGACCCTCCCAACATGCCCTCCATCCATAGAGATTATTGTTGTCTTCTCCATTGTAAGAAGCGAGAGCTTCTTGCTTCTTAGTATCTTGCCCTCCTTGTTGATCTTTACCATTCCCCCAAACTGGTTTGGTGCACTCTTCTCCAAAGGAAACTTACAAATATGGCCTCTAACATTGGCCCCAATGTGCGGATTTCTTAT
This sequence comes from Sequoia sempervirens, assembly GCA_007258455.2. Lineage (NCBI taxonomy): Eukaryota > Viridiplantae > Streptophyta > Pinopsida > Cupressales > Cupressaceae > Sequoia > Sequoia sempervirens. The sequence goes on from VDFB02363267.1 coordinate 10,398, forward strand.
GCTAGCTCTCTTTACAATTTGCCTGACCAACCTTCTATCATGGTCCCCACTTTGTTGGCAGATGGTCAGGGCCCCCCTCAGGTGACATGGCTTAACCACCTCCCATGGGTCCGTTAACTCTAGCGGTTGTATCGAGCATTAACAGGTCAACCTTTTGGTGCACCAGTAATCGTGGGGCCAACAATTCGTATCAAAGGCAAAGGTGTCGGGTTTGAATCCCCTTGATAACGCTAAGGGGGAGATTGTTGGCAGATGGTCAATGCTCCCCTCGGGATTCATGACATGGCTTAACCGCCTCTCGTGGATCCGTTAAATCTGGCAATTGTATCGAGCATTAACAGGTCGACCTTTTGGTGCAACGGCAACCGTGGAGCCAACACACTTCACCACGAACTTTTGTTGTTTTCTCCACAAGTAATGTCAAGATAGCTATTATGAAGTTATATGCCAACAAGGCAGCAAATTGTGAAGGCCTCCAAGCTGAATTTAATAATTTATCAAATACGGTGTACATTCCCTAGACATCCCTTTGGCAAAGCTTTTCAATCAAGTTGTTTGTTTAGGCTTTCCTTAGTCTTGATCTCAACATATAATTCATCCTATTCATAAGTTTGGGGATTGCTCCAATCTTGGCAACTACAAGACTATCATGATTGGGCATACATTTGCCAAACTTAATGCCATGGTATTAGACAAACAGTTTTTGAGTACTTGGATAAAGTAATCTTTGAGCTCTTGGGCAGGCTAGCTTTAAGGGATATTATTAGACCATTGACCACATCTTTACACTCCAAGCTACCACATCTTTACACTCCAAGCTATTATTGAGAAGGCTCACCACCAATATTCCAATCTTTTGTTGTTTAGTAGACTTGAAGAAGGCCTTTGATTTAGTTCCAAGATACCTTTTCCAATTGATGTGCGATGTCGGCATTTCCAATTCTCTCATTACCACTACTTGGAAGCTTACTAAAATAATTATTGGGAAATTTCATACCTCTCACAATCTATTTGACTCTGTGAGCAGTACCATTGGGGTCAAACAAGGGTGTCCTCTTGGTCCAACCCTCTTTAGCATCTACACTAATGAGTTGGAGGAGTTTCTTCAACAACATACTCATATGGATGATAGTTGTGTTTTACATGAGGTGGTTATTGCCATTCTACTTTTTGTTGATGATATTGTTCTCTTCTCATTTTGTTGAAGGATTACAATGACAACTTTATATCCTTGCACACTTTTGTGAACTCCAACTTGTGGTCAACCTCAGTAAAACTAAGGTTAGGATTTTCAACATCTCCAAATGTCTTCTTTCTAGATTCTACTTTGTTTACAAGGGGGCAGCCTTGGAGACCACATCTACTTACACACACTTAAGGGTCCAATTTTTTGGTCCCTCCTTCAACATAAAGTATGCCTCAAACTTGCATCTTTGCAAGCGGTATGCCTTGCTCTCTATCTTGGAATGTCAATGTTTCTAGATCCATTTCCAAGATATACCTTCAAAGATATGTCTTTTTGATGCCATTATCAATCCTACAACTTTGTATGGCTCTAAGGTTTGGGAGCTTAGCTAAGGATCTGTTGAATGTGCCTGTATTGAGAGGGTCCAAACTCTCATGCTGCAATGCATTATCAGGTGCAAGCAAACTGTTCCTCAAAGCATTGTCCAAGCTAAGTTCATTGACCAACCACTACATCTGGAGACTATTTTCTGGCTTACTTTCTACATACACGTGCTCAGATTCATAGGAGATTCCGCTTCTAGTCATGACAATATCCATACTTAGTTCTTCATTCTTCTAAGAGGGTTGCTTCATTGACCCCAATTCAGCATTGTCATTGTTGGTACTCTAAGACTAGCTTGCTCCTTCATTCTATTGGCATCTCTATTGATAAACTACCTCCTTTCATGTATTCCTTGGACACCCTTAACCCCTTCCTTCAAAGTAGAGCATCAACACAGCTACTAGAAGGGACATCTAAAAATAGTATATCTAGGTCACTTGCACCTCCCCTCTTATGGCACTCAACCCAAAGCTTGCTTTTTATGCTAAGCATTTCTTACGATTGGAGGATGTATATTATGTCATCCTCACCATCTCCAATGTCATTGATTATCTTTGCTCCCTTCAAGAGGTGAAGACTGAGGAACATTTCATCTTCAAATGCGCCATTTACTATAAAATTCAAAGGAGATATAGTGCCTCTATAGGGACTCAAGCAACAATCTCTCTACTTTCTTTAGATATCCAAACCAAGTTGATCACTTCCTTCTTCTAGCACATCCAAGAGCCCAACAGCTCTAAACAACCTTTGGATACTGCGACTTCTCTTATGGATACCACTCCTCCTCTTATAGATGCAGATAGCCCTGTGAGATGACGTCTCTCACAGCTTCTACCTCAACATGTTCCTCCTTAGCATCTGATCCTGTTTCTTCCCAATGGTGCATTTCAGCTTCTTCTAGTCAGCATAGATCTACTCCTCTCCAATCCCCCTTAGCCACAAGGGCATATGCATATAATTAGCTTTTTCACTAATACAGGGGTTAATTCAGCCTTGAATGTTAGATATCATCCTACAGAGAATATCTTGCTTAACCCTCCCAACTCTTAGCATTCCCTAATGAGCATTATCAGATCTTCTACCAATCACTTCACAATGATCATTAATGGCCCCAGTGACTTCACAATTTCAAGTCCAAACAGTGATACTTGATGATCTCCAGTTTTCTGCAGCATTTTCTCTTTCGAGTTCTCGTTCCCCCTTCTTGGCTATATTTACTAGTTTCTTAACCACTTGTGTTGCTGTCCCTTGTTTTTTATTTCTTTGTTTTTGTTCTTCTCCTTTGTGGGACCCTACTAGGTTTCTCTTCCTAGAACTTTCCATTGTAAACTGTTTTACTCTTGAGTCCCACTAACTTACTTTTGGTCATCCATGGACATTAATACAATTTCTTTCTTTCTTTCTTTCTTTGTACAATTGTCCTCTTGTTGCTTTCAATAATATATTGAATGAATGGAATGAGAAACATTTATGTATAGTTGAGGGTATTTTCTAAAGAAAATACCTAGAGAGGGAACATGGATGGATTAAGTCATTTTCTTATAGGATAATTCTCCAAGGCTTGTAATACAGCATTTTAGGCACAAAAATGAAGAATCGGAGACATCCTCAGTTCTCAATTTTTGATGTTCTAGAAGGTCCAACATCCTATTGAGAGGTCATCGATAGTTGTGGCAATAAAGGTAAATATGTCTAACCTCTTTCAACTAACAATTCAGTCATTTATTTCTTGGATGAGTATTTTAGGCAGGAAAATGAAGAATCAGAAACATTCCTGATTGTCAAATTGTGAAATATGCTATGCAAGTTATTAGGTTTGACTATTCCCATCTTTCTTTTATGTAGTTTGTATTTTGGTAGAATTGATCACTGCTCTTGATATATCAAAGTTGCCTCAAAATGACTTTCCTTCCTCTTGGCAAATGTTAATGGAATCTAAATATTGAGAGACAGATATGGCATCACAGGATGTCAAGGAAAGATTACCATTAACCCTTTTTCTTCTGGTAAATGTACGTTCACATTTTTCTATTGAAACAGAGAATTTTTCTATGCTTTAGTACTAAGTTATTATAACAGGATCTTTTTTCTTATCATGATTTTCTTCTTCAACTTACATGATTTCTTCTCCTCCTTGTATTGTACTTGAGAGTGGAGAAGATGCCATATCTACAGGGTGTAGAATCTTCCTAGGATTGTTGCTGAGGCTCACAAGACTAGTGAAAATGATAACAGATGGTTTGTCAGCAAGAACAACCCTCGTTTTCCTTTCAGCATAAATTTAATATAATGATTATAATGCACTAGCAACAGCAGATGTAGCAAGCATTATCTTCTGTTTCTCAATAGATGCATAAGAGACTGGTGAGATATCTTGTCAAAGTGACCACAGATGGTTTGTCCACAAAAGTCACCCTAATTTTCTTTGCAAAATATATTATATCTAATTGTTTTAATGAAGTAGCAACAGCAGAGGGAAGCAACAACCAAGGTGTCAAAATTCTTTGTTTTCCCTCGAGACTTATTTCCAGTAGTCTTAGGTTTGAGAGCACTCCTGGGAAATTTTTAACCTACTTCAAAAACTCACAAGAACTCTTGCTTCCATTCATATTATCCACTGGCATACTAATCACCTAAGTCGTCACAAAGTTCATATACAAAGTGACCTTGTAAACTTAATGCTATAGAAGGGTGTAGAACATAATTTTTTTGCTAAGATATCAATGCAGTAAGGCATTAACATCAGGCAATTATTTGATTTCTTGGTGCACTGAAAGGTGTGGAATTTAATAAAGCATGTAGATCAAAGTACCATCTTTGAGGATTCTCTTCTTTCTAAATGCATATTGGTCTCTGCCAAAGTAATTTGACTTAATATATACCCATAGCATCATCACCTGTATCACGTATCTTTTAGTGAAAATGCTTTCATATGTATGTGGAATTAAGACAAACAAAAAGAAAAGGTCTGGTTCCCTGATTATCATGAACATCAGTCCGCTTTTCAAGCTTCAGTTTGCAAAAAAAACTAGCTATGAAACATAATTTTCTTTGCTATTCCAAATTATTGACCAATAATAATGGACGTAAGTCCACAGCCAATGAAAACAGTAATCGACTTCTCCAAGCCGTTTAATTCTCAACTTTGTAATGCTTCTCTCTCTTCTTTGCTTTGAATCCATTAGCATCCAAAAGTGTGAAGGAATAGTTACAAAGCCAATTTGGCTATTCCAAATAATGGACTTGTGTTACATCTTCACATCTTTCTCATAAGCTCAGAAGGATATGATTAATTTGTGTCTATGGACATCGTCTAACAGCTAACCAACAACAAAGTAGCATTGTAACACAATGTTACAAATGTTAATGTTATAGCAGCTTCGGTAGCTCCTTCTAGCTCACTTCTTCCGTGGAAGTCTTAAATTGAATAATAGCCATTGGCTATTCAATTTACTTTTATTGTTTTATGCTTTGGCCGACATGAAAGAATTCGAATTTCATAGAAGACATTTAATATCCTTCTAGGCCGACTTCACTAAGAAGATATGAAATTTTGTAAGAGGCCGACATGAAAGATTTTGGTTCCTATACATACACACAGTTTATTCATCCATTTCATGATGAAAAAAGTTCTCCCCAGTGCGGTCATCCTTAAGTGCGAAGCTCGACTCTAATGCGAATTTTTACATCAAGTGCGAACAGATTACCATATGTGAATAAGAGACTGCAAATCATTGTCATCTCTATCGATTTGAATTTGTGTCAAGGTGCGGACTATGTAACAGGGCAAAGATCAGTGCGAACTCATCTGAGATCTAAGTGCGCTTACATCAGTTCAGTGATTTCATTCAAGTGCGATCTCATCAGTGATCTAATCGCGGATTTACCAGATCGTTAATATCATAAGATGCGAATTTATATTGTCTGATCAAAGCGAAATCATATATCTAAGGCGAAGCTACAGCTTTCGGTTCTGTCAAGTGTGTTTAAAGCCTGAGAGTTGAAGACATTATTGGATCTGTATTCTAATATTATCAGGTGTGATCTAGAGCTTGCTATCTGTTATTCTTTATTGCAAGTATCTACATATCGGTCTTGTGATAGACCTTATTGTATTTTGTAAAATTGCCACTGTTGCATCAAATATAAGAGAGATCTTTGTTGCTGGGTTTTTCTCCCTCAAGAGGAGGGTTTTCCCAGGGTATATGCTGTGTTATTTTGTCTGATTTCGAATTATTTTTCTGTGCATTTAATCTGTTCACCTAAATTTAACAACAAAGTATCTTACTATCCTGCAAACATCATTATGCTGATTGTGTAAAATATCTAGTAGCAGAAGGCTCATGAAATGACCAGTTTTGAAGATAAGGTGGTTGGCAATCTAGTTTGCTAGTAAACATGATTCCTAAAGCATCCTGAGTTTGTTGCAGACCCCAAATAGTGACCCCTCCCTTGAAACCGTGTATTTATGTCTCTTTGAAATTAACATAGGTGATGTTTAATTCTTTCATAGCCATATCTTAATTTCAACTTTCTTCCCTGAATCTGTGGACTTCATAATGCAATAAACATGGTTGAACCTTCAAAGTGCTCACAGACAGAAAAGAGATTTAGTTTTTTGGTTTTACTTATTTTTGGTACAAACTGCATGTTTCTTTTGATGCCCGTCTCTTTTCTTTTAGTAGTAGAAATCTCCTTGTGGTGATATTCTAACAAGTTGTAATTTGCAGTGCCATTGATCAAACATGGTCATACAATATTATTAATGTATTTCTTTCTTTCCTTCTCCAAATCATCCTTATTTTCTATAGCTTTGAATTCTCAATCCTACACAGCATTCTCATGTTCTTTTTTAGAATTTAATTGAGTGGAATAACTAATATGATACAGACAATAGATATTCAGTGTGGAGCTGCAGTGTCAATGTGGATGATTCTTCTTGTGTACTGATATGTAAATGTTGTATCTTTAAGCCCATGGCATCTATAGATAGTTGCCTTCATTGCCTGCACTACATGTTCATGGACTCTTTAGACTTGATATAGATTTTGATCTCTATTCATACAATCTTCCAAGCAGATCCTATTGATCTGCCTTCATTTGTGCGTTAGAAATTAAATCATCCTTCACCATATATGTTACATTATCAAAGTTTCTACCTTCCTGACAATTATGCCAAATTGAACCAGCAGAGCCACACCTGACAATTTGATGCTAACTGGACAGTCACTCATTTCGCAGTTTACAGTCTTCACTACTGTAGGCAGAAAACTAAGTCTGGGTTATGTGAAAATGATAGTCTTGTAAATCATTTGCAGTTGACTTAAAAGTCTTATGATAAATGCCATGTACTAAAATCACAGAGTGTGCCTCTCAAGGAATATTTGTATCACATTTTTTAGAATTTAATTGAGTGGAATAACTAATATGATACAGACAATAGATATTCAGTGTGGAGCTGCAGTGTCAATGTGGATGATTCTTCTTGTGTACTGATATGTAAAAATTTGTATCTTTAAGCCCATAGCATCTATAGATAGTTGCCTTCATTGCCTGCACTACATGTTCATGGACTCTTTAGACTTGATATAGATTTTGATCTCTATTCATACAATCTTCCAAGCAGATCCTATTGATCTGCCTTCATTTGTGCGTTAGAAATTAAATCATCCTTCACCATATGTTACATTATCAAAGTTTCTACCTTCCTGACAATTATGCCAAATTGAACCAGCAGAGCCACACCTGACAATTTGATGCTAACTGGACAGTCACTCATTTCACAGTTTACAGTCTTCACTACTGTAAGCAGAAAACTAAGTCTGGGTTATGTGAAAATGATAGTCTTGTAAATCATTTGCAGTTGACTTAAAAGTCTTATGATAAATGCCATGTACTAAAATCACAGACTCTGCCTCTCAAGGAATATTTGTATCACATTTTTTGAGAGTTGCATGTTGCAGCCCCATTAACAACTCAGTTTCTTTTTCATCAAAAGAAACAAAATGGAAAGGTTTTGTCTAAAGGGTTGAGCTTAATTGGTTAAAGCGTTGGGTTCTCATTGTGGAGACCCAAGTTCAAATCCCCCTATGGACATCTATTGTGGAATTCTAAGTGATGACTCATAGTCTTCCATAGTTGGCTTCTACTGTGGATGTGGATTCTAAATAAAGTAGATTTCTAAGTAGTGACTCTTGATCTTCCATAGGTGATTTCTAGTGTGTGCACTCATAAGGAGCTTGTCTTAGTCTCTAATAAGAACTCGCAAGAGCTTGTATTGGTCTCACATATATGCTCATATGAGCAGAATATTTGTAAATGATATTCAAGAGAAAGAAATATGTTAAGGATTTTAGTCAAGCAATCTGATCAATAAGCAGAGTAAGGTTATTTTTATCATACAGAAAATCAAAAAGTTAAAACTTAATGTCCTGTATCTTATGTGTCAGTTAAGCCAAGCGTTACTGCTCAAGAATTCTTTTAGCAAAATTATATATAGATATAAAACAATATGTAAAGGGAATGAGTGTGTTTTAAAGAGCTTGATTTCCAAGAACATACCAGGTTAGTGCATAGTTCAGATGGTCTTGTGGCATAACTGAGTAACGAACAAATGTACTTGCATCCTTAGGAACAGGATATGGATTGCTGCCATTAACTGTTTCCTCAATTTCCTCTACATAAAATGTATTCTCAGGAAGTCCAACTGCCCGGGCAATAGCTGGTACATCCACATAAAACCACTGACCAGATTCAGGATCGTTTGGTGGCACAAAAATACTTGGGTTTTCACTTCCTCGTATTACCCCTATCACTTTTACAGCATCACGATCAGTGACCATATCCTAATTGGTAAAGAAATCACAAATAGTTAGAAATAAAAATCACGGAAACAAGCAAAAGCTCTGTACTCTTACATAATCTAACTTGTAATTCTGTAAAAGAGGGCAAAATTACTCCAGATATTCACATAGATAAAGGGGAATGAAAGAGTACAGAAAACATTAATACTTAAATATCCGAACTTCTTACATAAGTGATATCAAAATATTACGCCAATTATTTTCTCAATAAAACATATAAAGAACAGAAAATCTCTCCCCAAAAACTGACATACAATGAGCAGAGTCGCAGACCTTCACAATAACAGGTTGTTTGAACCAGAATTTCCACCAAGAGCCTCCTTTAGCTTTTTCTTTTTCAGTTGAAGTTGTGTCTGAGAGTGGTGTGGCATCTTTTGAGCTTTGAGAAGATTTGTCTCTCCAACTACGTGGAACCCATCCTCGATTAACTAGTAAAGGCAACTGCACACTAGCATAGATCTTTTTTGTAACTCAATCCTTGACATCCAAAGTGCATTATAATGCTTTAAGAGATAAGATTATTACAATCACACTTATGTGGACAAAAGTGAATATGGTCAGTCAAAATTAATCTGACCCGATACGATCACATTAACAAAATTGGTACATGAAGCCATGCAACAGGAAAAACAAAATTAATGTTTATCGATAGAGTACAAAGACCAAAAGTATTTATTAGAATGTGTTATTTAATCCAAGAACCAGTGACAAAATGTTAAATAATAAAACTATCTTGAACCACAAAAAATAGACAAATATGAGGATAATCTGTCTAAGATATTTTATAGGAATGATGCATCAAAAGGATGGGACAAAAGGTAGAAATGACAAAATCCCATATAGATCAATCAGCCCAATACATCGATCAAAACTAAGAGATCATTTCTTACTGCCATTACGTAAAAAGAGAATTGCAATCACAATCAGCCCTTTGTTTGTATAGTAAAGAAAATAAAATTTAAACTGTTTTCAATGCTGCCATATAAAACTTCATGCTCATGATTCATGTCCATAATTAATATAAATTTTGAAGGCTTGATTTGATTGAATGCTTTTATAATTCTAATGTATTTCTTCCTTGGTAGTGTTGAAAACATAGTGAAAATAATTGATTTTAACTTATTTATTAGAAACCAACAGTTTGTATTGCTTCTTGTATCCTGTCATATAACTAGTGTTAAACAGTTTCAACACTATAGAGATTAACATCTGCATAAAATAAAAATGCAATAGGTAATGAGAATAAGAAGGTAATTGAGTGGCTTAGCCTTTAAAGAATGCATACAAAATAAATTAAATATTACAAATTAGAAAGAGCGATGAAACATACAATAGAACATAAAACGAGTAAAAAGACTCTTTAAACTATCATCTGTATGAATACGAATACCCATGCTAGAATTCCTACAAACATGCAACTAAATGAAGATAAAAATGTATATATTTACTGAATCAAGAGCTTAATAAAATATAAATGTATACATGTAGGCTGCCAAAGACATGTTCATTTAAATTAATCTGTAAGAAAAATCATTTTCCAACCAAAAAACATTTTAAGAATGACGGGTGGTATTTATTTTCCTTTCCATTGTAAGGGAAAGTTATTTTCACCATTGAAGGGCTCTATATAAAGTTTTCCCTCAAGAGAATAGGAGCCCATTGGTTTTGACCAGTGGTAATATATTAGCATAATGACTGAAAATGATCTAATTGATTGTCCTGCATGCTAAATCAGACACAAATAGTGTTGTATTTGTATACTTTGTGAAATCCTCAATCAAGAATATTCATCGGTTAAAACTTGAACAATGGTCAATTAAGATTAGTAGTGGACCACTGATTGGTTGAAACCTCAAACAAGAGTTGTTCAGGGGGCTAAGTTCAAATGAGGCTCAATTGAGGACACCAAGGTGCCACTGATTGGAGAAATTCTTAGACTAGGTTACTCATGCAGATTAACAGTCAATCAAAGTTACTCATGGGTAACTGATTGATTAAGGCTTAGCTGAGGTTACTTGTGGGTCAACAATTGATGAAGATTTGATCAATGTTACTCACGGGCCATTGATAGATTTAAGCCCAGTCAAAGTTATTAGGAAATGAATTGATTAAAGCATTCCTCTATCAAGATAGTTAATAAGGAATTTTAACTTAAATTAATCATTGCACTATTGAAAGTACTGGTATTTGGGATAGATAAAGAAGATGAAGTTGATTGGAGTCCCGAATTAATGAGTCAAATATCCAAGGAAATTGGCAATGAACATAAAGGGACACTCTTCCTCTAGATATGATATAGTGATGGTCTTTATTCATCCCACAACTACACGGTTTCAGTTAATAGCTTGTAGAGTTCTAGTTATTAAATTTGGAGTTTCTGAGCTCACACTAGTGTACCCAAGGTTGTCCTCTTGTAGTTTTCCATTGTATGAAAGTATCCAAGTGCAATAAATTATCAAAGACAGACAGACTGTTTGCCATGCACCTACACCACAGCAATCAATAGGACAAACCAAGCTGGAAAGACGTTTCCACACAAATAATGCATGCATTGGAAAGTCATAATTAAACCTATACAAAGTCAACCCACTGTACCATTTCCATTAAATAGCATCCTTTTGAGATGGTTCACAATCATAAATACCTAGGCATTGATTTTAATCATAAACTAGAGTGGATCCTTCACGTTGGAATAAAGGATTTTTGCCAGATGGAAGTCCTATCACAGTTTAGAAAACCATTGTAGAGATGTTGACTTGGCATTGGGATACAAAAAAAGCACTATTCATTAGCATTGTAACACTTGTGATCTTTTATGGTTGTGACATTTGAAACATGGAACAAAATTGGGCAAATCCAAACACAATTCACAAATCATAACTTCAAAATTAAAAGCAATACACCTAATCCTACTGATGGAAAGTAGTATGTTGTCCATTGAAAGTCAAAACTTAAAATGGCATACGTTAAACAAACACAAGTCAGCAAAACTAAAACAAGATAGCCTTCCTATGATCCCACAACAATTGTCCCCAGCACACCTTCATCTAAACAGAGACTAGGAAAAAATATATATTTTAGTTAAAAGTACAAAGGTATAGCCCTTACATGTAATAAAGACCTAAAATTCAAAATTCAAAAGAACATACTTGAAGTCCTTTGGGAAGGATGAAAATATCAAAAAAGATAAAAGAAAGCTATGTTACTATTAGATATCATCAATACTAAAGTTGAACATCCACAATGCCTATATATGCTTGACAATTCAAGAAAAAAATTATGATTACAAAACTAAGAATTAATTCTCATGAGCTACATAGCAAAATCAGCTGATAATCACTCCCAAAAAACACATTGAGAAAAAGAATTTGCAAGCTGCGTAGCTCAAATCAAATAGAAGATGAAGCTCAATGTTTTCCTAGAATACCCATCATACAATAATCTATGCGATGCTTATGCATATATCTATAATCATAACTTGGATTATGAAATTGTAATTTAAGACAACCAAACTAAGCTTGGTAATCTATTTTGAATGTAAAATCCCACTAATCCATAATCTACACAAGTAAAAACAGTTTTAGTGGTTCAAGTTTTCTTTCAACAAATATGGTGTTGAAGTTCATTCCACTCTCAATTTTATCTCTTTTTGAGTTTTGTATTTAATTACTTATAACTTCTATTTGTTTCTAACAAGTTACTTCTATGCCCAAGCACTTCAATCAAGAAGAGTCCAAGGATTGCTAAAGCACTTTGGTTGGGAAGACTCCAAAGATTGAGCAAGTTGGTATCTATTGGGTCCCAAAATCATTGCTCACCCTTCTAGAGGGATCAATCCACTTCAAGGCTAAGGAAAAGTTGTTCTTAAAGGGTGAATAAATCAACCCATCAACAAGTGAGGGATGACAAGGCAATTGCTGAGAGTAGATAATCTCCTCTTCACTTTAGGCTCAGCTAGACCCAAGGAGGTATTATTGAGCAGGTTGGTATCTATTAGGTCCCAAAATCAATGCTCACCCTTCTAGAGGAATCAATCCACTTCAAGGCTAGGGAAAGGTTGTTCTTAAAGAGTGGATAGATCAACCCATCAACAACGAGAGAGTCATGACAGGTTGTTTTCTGAGAGTGGATAATCTCTTCTTCACTCTAGGCTTAGCTAGACCCATGGGGGTATTCCTAGAGATATCCTTAATAAGATTAATCACAACTAAGGATAGTAATTAGACAAACTTCCAATAATATCCAATATACACCCGGCCTCAAAAGTTATCACTAGACCAAGGACTTTCCTACTACACATATAGCCTCTATTAAGCTAACGAAAACATTTAAGACATGATTCTCTAAGGATAAAGACTCTTGAAGCTCGCTAGAGATGTTTCCCTAGGAATGATACCGAACATGAAATGCACATAAACTAACTTCCTAGTCCTAAAATACTGGTTAAAGATGTTTTTCATTTTAAGTGCATGGAGAATCATTATTTCCAAGACTAGTGCCTTATGTTGAGTTACAAAGTTGCAATTTACTAGATGAAACAACACGTAGAGATAACAAAAGAAATATGATATCAACAACTATACATGCTTAATAATTCGACTACAAACTCCAAAAATACATATGCAATATAGAAATGACCATTACAAATACAATTACTTTGAATGTCGCAAATTTCATCAAATTTGTATTACAATCACACTAGCAAATGTGCGAGAGAAAACCCTAGGTTAGAATGTTGTCACAATTCACCACTTAGGAGTTTTCTTGAAGATCTTGTTGACGTGATTTTCGTGATCGCACCAACACAAAATAAAGTCGCCAACGGCTACTCTATCCTCTCTTGAACAAAGTTTCTTGCATGCTAAGATTGCGAGATAGATCATACATTTAACTCCAAGGTTCCTTTATGCAATAGAATACCCTCAGTTGGCTCGATGTGTTTTGAATGCAGTGTGACTGTTAAAACTTCGAGAATGCTGAGAAAAAAGCTCCAAATTTCACACTTACTAAAAATAGTAAGTAACCGGAATCTGATGAAATTTCAGTGGAAGCGTGCTGGAAGCATACCGACATCAATGTCAATCTCTATTTTCAACTTATTCACTTCGTTTGACCTTGAACTGACCAGGAAAGTACAAACCCTATTTTCAGACTTGGCCAAATTCATGTTTAAACTCAACAACGGGCACAATCCTCGAAGGGCACAATCCTCGAAAGGCAGACATCAAAAAAGAGACAGAGAGAGAGAGAGAGAAAAACCAAAGCCAAAAAGACCAGAATGGAGCAAAAATTAGGGGTCCCCATTTTGAATGGGGCGATGTTGTGAAAAGGTCACAACATCTGGCATCCCCACGGGAAAGTGTTGAAAAACACTTTAAGAATTAAACCTTGATTAATCTTCCTCAAACCATCATATAGAAAGATACTTACTCAAAAGGGGAGAAGAATCCGATATTGGATCAGAACACTTTCATCTAAGGCCCTGTGAGTGTGCATTCATTCCATCTCTAAACCATCTCAACTTCCGGAATCGGCCGCAGCAGGTTACACAAATATCTTAATTTCAAAAGCATCCTGGACATTGCCTCGCTGCCAGTCAGGCGTCTATAGCCCCGACGAGGTTGTCGCTACAATTCTCACGAATATTGCTCCACTGCCGGTCGGGCGTTCATAGCCGCGGTGGAGTTACTCGTATGTTCCCAAGACCAATATTTCATAATATTTCATTTTCTATTTTCTTTCTTTCTTTTTCAGATATTTCTTTTAAGCACATTTTCTCTTTTCTTTTCTTTTGATTTCTCCGTCAATTCCTCAATTGGCTGGCAAGCAATGAAGCCTCCAATGGGTTTGAGAATTGCAGTGGCGCTAAAGCAAGATGTAAGATTTTCACCTGCCAAGACCTTCCCCAAGAAACCAAAATGACTCAGAATGGAGATAGGTAAGATATTTAAGGTCTTCAAACTCATGTGTTAAGACACAATAACGGGTTAACCTCCCAAGACGAGTTTAATCGCAACCTAGATGATGACGAGGAAAACAACCTTAGCCTTTTCAAAATTTGCACAAAGCCCAGTGGAAAGAAACCACGTTGTGAGAGTTAAAACCATCATCACCCCCTTCGCAATGGGAAACCCCAAAATCTTTGCCCATTCCAAACCAAAACCACTTGAGTGGACAACTCAAGGGACGAAACACCAAACCAAAAACCCAGAGGGCAACAAACCAAAAACCAAAACGAAACAAACCAAGAAGCAAACCTAAATCTAACTATATTACAAAGTAGGCTCTCAGAGAGAACCTAAGACTAGAAATAATGCCTGAGGAATCTCCCATAGTCTGGCAACGGGATATCCTCTCCTGTTCGTGTCCGTAACTTAAATGCATTATTCCCCGAGATCTCAGAAGCTTGACAGGGGTCCAACCATGATTTGTCGATCCATCCGTTCATAACTCTTTGATGCTTAGCCAAACTTTCCAAAGCTTCATCCCCTTTTTCCTCCAATTGCATCAACTGAGGCAATCTAGCTTGAAGCCGGTCTTCTTTCTTATGGACTTCTCCACATTCTTCCTCTAAAGTGACTTGTTGAATCATCTTTGGGACTTCCTCCAAGGAGATCTTGCTCATGGGACCTGTACTCTCTGAATGGAAAGCCTCGTGAATGGGTAATGATAAGTCTTTGATGGAGGCAATCTCTGTCTCTTGCTTTACACCTTTTAACACAGAATCTCTGAACATCCTTTCATTTTCATCCCCACTTGAATCGTTTTCAGTCAATACTTCGGCGGAGGCAGGCATATCTTCTAAAAACTTTTCTCCATTCGAACTCTACAACATGAGGACTTCTTTCTTAATGGGCTTATATGAACCCAAATCAGTTTCTACGAACAAAACATCACTATTTTCACCGCATTTTGTGATCATTAATCTGAGCCGTGGCATACTTTCAATTTTTATCTGATTTGGAGCCCCTCTCCAAGGAAGCCACATGTGGGAGAAGTCAGTCGCAATGTATCCATTTAGCTTTCTGGACCAATCTCTGCTCAATAGCATGCCATAACCACCTGGTATATCCACAACTAATATGTCAATGCGACTTTGAATTCTAGGATCCGCCTCCAGCTGCATATGGATGTTATTCAATTCTCCTATAACTGGAACTTCAATCTTATCCAGTTGGGTTACTTTCTTAGTGGTCTAAAGGGGAACTATACCTAACGCCTGACATATCTTCAAAGGCATGACATTACTTGATGCACCGGAATCGATCAAACAATTATGCAATAACTTCCCAAAAATTCTAATTGAAACCAGAAATGGGGCTGGCTCATCCTTTCCCTGATAAAATACTACTGGCTTTTTCTTTTCATTTGCTGAGGCAGTCTTACTTTCATCTTTCCTATCCAATTGAAATTGGTTATCTTGAACAACATCTTTCAACTTTTGCATTTGCTCTTGTTTTTGCTTCTGCTCCGCAGGAATATTAAACCAAACTTTCTTTTTATCTTCAATCCTCGACTTTTCAGGAGCGTTTGAAGAACCTTGTACCATACCTACGAAGTTTTGAGGCTGTTGCGGAGCTTCCCAAGTGTTAAATGGCGCATAAGGCATCTCTTCTACCACATTCGTTTCCTGTGTTGGACGAGACTGTGTGACAACAGGAGGATTTCTTGGTGCATTGGTTGTTCCTTGGGATGTACTTCTCACAACTGGCGTTTCATACAAACTTCCCAGAATTGTATCTCTGACCTCTGAAATCTTCATTAGCTCATGTAGGGGGAGACTAACCTTCATCCTTTTGAATTCTTCTAGCACGTAAGAGCCAAATCTTTTCACGTCCTCTCTAGGAAGACTCTCCTTTTGTCCTTGCCCAACTTGATGAACGGGCTGTTGAATAGCTTGTTGTCCACTTCCACCTTGCGTTACATTCTGTCGCCTGTACTCTGGAGAATCTCTTGGTAAACCTGGGTTGTTGCTCGCGTTGGGGTGCGGCGGAGTTGTAAAATTATTTGGAGGTACCGATGACATTAGAGGTTCACGTTGTTGGCGGTAATTCCTCTGATATACTTTAGGAGCTTCACCTCTAGTAGTCTGAAAAGCTTGTACCTCCCTTCTTCCTTCTACCAAGACGCTATTGTTGAGAGGTGGAAAAACATAACCATCTCTATGAAGAGGCTCCTCTGGTGATGCATACGTGGCATGAACTTCTTACGGTATTTGAAACTCTGGCATCCCCATAGGACTGTTCGCTGAAGCTGATGGAAATTGGTGATTAACTGGTGGGGGTGTGTAACTCTGAAACTCAGACAGGAAATTGCAATCCTCTATTATCAATGCCTGGTCATATCTGGGTGCTGGGACTAATTCATATCCTGTAATTGGAGGGTTATCTGTGGCCCCTGTATTACTTGCTTCACTCTTGAGAATACCAGCCACTACTTGGAATTCATGACACTGAAGCTCAGAGTGCTGGTTCGTGTTATGTAACCTACACCATCCTGACGAGGCAGTTTCGGCCATATAAATTCTATCTGCAGGACGATTTTCGAGAGGTGGCGGATTGTCCAATGGCGATGGGACACCTCCATTGTTGGGCCCAGTATTCCAGGACCTCTTCTGAAATCCTTGATTGTTATTTCTATACCCATGACTGTTTTCATGATTGTATCCTTGATGGGTATCTTGATGACTTGGAGGATTATTCTGATATCCTCGATTAGCACCTTGGTGTGCCTGATAATTTCGTGGCATAGCTGGCGTCTGATTATTTTGATTTTTGAGGTGAGTCACCTCAGCTGACAACCTCTTCACTTGTTCTATCAAATCTTTCATTTCATCTTTCTCTACTGGTGGCACTGTGTTTTGGAGATAAACAGGCTGTGTGGCTTGCGTCTGGGACAAAGGCATCCCAGGATGGAGAACTAACTGACTTGATGGTGCTTGAACTTGATAAGCTGGCTGTGGAATTGCATTTAACGCCGGAACTTGTTGATTCCATGTTGAGCTGAACATTGGCATTTGATTATTTGT
>VDFB02363268.1:0-28679 GCA_007258455.2 Sequoia sempervirens
TATATATAAATATAGTATATATACATATACATGTATATACATTTATACATATATACATGTATGTATATATATATATGTATATATATACAATATATAAAAAAACACACACACACACACATATATATAGACACAATATACATACATACATACATACATATATATATATATATATATATATATACATATTGTCCCCAAAATTCAAAGAACCAATGAAAACCAATCTAAAGACCCATTTCAAAAATGTATATATACATATTGTCCCCAAAATTCAAAGAACCAATGAAAACAAATCTAAAGACCCATTTCAAAAGGAAGCCAAAGCTATTTGTTAGTTTAACGATCTTTGTCATGGTATTATAGGGTGCAGTGGATATGGCAAGCTGGTTTGAGATGAGAATTTGTGAACGTAATTATCAATGGGGGGCTTGTCTCGTCTAATGACAACCTATCTCTAATCCTCTCCATAAGTTCATTTAGAATCTCCATACATATTGACCACTTCTAGATCCAAATAAATTGCATTATCATGCCGGCTGATATGTACATTTATAGGTAGACATGTACACATGACCACTTCTAGATCCAAATAAGTTGCATTATCATGCCAACTAATATATATATAGGCTTGTTTCTATGCATACATTTTTATTTCTATATGTATATATATATATATATAGGTTTATTTCTATGCATACATTTTATTGCTCTACACAACGTATACAGGGACAAGAGAATCATCCATAAAACATCAAGACTCCCAAAGTGATGATCACTTCTACAACAATTATATTTGACAAATACCAAAGCAAGCAATCGATCTGGATAAAACTTTGAAATGTCAAAAATATAATCTAATATACAACATATTTTAGTAGCCCTCTCAGTAGCAGGCAAACCAAATTATGTGCAAGAATCTGGTGGAGCATAGAAACACAATGAGGCCCATATACCTAATTTCTACAACTACTTCCTAACGCACACACTCTTTTTCTACAGCTCTTGTGTAAAAAAAATAACAAACATGTTACCGAGTCACAAATTTTTGTTTCCCAACAGGTGTTAATGTTGAAAAGTTAAAATGTTTTACAATGCAGACAAATTCTCTTAGATGGAAAAGCATAGTGCTTCGAAAAAAATCCAAACAAAATTGTTATTAAAATAAGTACCTGAAAGAATTTTTCCCCACATATGTTGCTGCTGGCTGTGGCAGAAAATAAACAAACAGCACTTGTCAGCCATCTTGCCTAAACATTTTACATATGTTTTAACTTTCTACAATTTTCACATGTAAGCTCCAAACATATTTTCCCAGTTCAATTCCATACAAGTAAACACAAAATTTGCATCAAATAATCACCTTTTGAACATCATTGGATCCACCAATTGATTCCCCTATACCAGCAGCTGGAATTTCCCATAGTCTAACACTGTACATAAGAAACAATATATCAGGATAAAAATTTATGCTATCTTACATACTAGTCATACGAGTAACAAGTGGCTTTTCTTATAATAGCATATACAATAAAAGAGTAAATACAAATTTCAAACATCAGAAAAATTCAACCAAACACAAACCGGAGGTTAAAAAATATCACGTTTTCAATGGGATTATACATTTATAGTATGCTCAAAAATATCAATAGGTTAAACAATAATTTAAAAAAATACAAGATGTTTATTCTTACACACAATCATCTCCACAAGATGCAAGCCATTCACCATCCGTAGACACAGCCAACCCACGTACAGCTCCTCTGTGTCCTGGAAATTGTTGAATTGTACGCCTGACTTACAGGTGTATTAGTTCTGGAAAAAAAGCTTAAAATTTGGAACTTGCAGACTAATAAACATGATAATTACAATTACCTACATGGAAAACTGTTGCTTCAAAAAATGAAAGGTTTCACCAGCTTCAAGAACTAAAAATATTCATGACATCTTACAAAATCAGTTCAAATTCATTGAGTAAGACCCAACTGAAAAGAATGGGATTAGGCATCCATATGCAAGGAGGCACCCTGCAATGTTTTCAGATCAGATACCAAAGCCCCTGAGTTACAGGTGTGATTGGGGTCATTCATACAGTGTAAAAGGAAGAGGTGTCCTGATCTGAAATCTATTAAGACTTGAGTTCATCAACACCTCCACTTACAGACAAAGGGTCCTCAAAAGTTACTCTGGCTGCAAAAGTTGGTCTTTAGCAAGGTATAAACCTCTAAAAAAGCATTTACCTCAGCATAGTTGTTAGAAGCAGTCACTAAGTGTTCACAGACAATGAAACAAGCCCTAACTTGGTTCTCTTATGATGGCACCCGTTCCTGTCAGGCCAGCTCCTTGAAGGTGGGAAGGATCATTGCACTTAATCCTCCACGAGATTCTTTCTAGCAACCTCTTCAACAAGGATTCATTTACAGAGATAATTAAAATTTGCAAGATAGAAATTTCAATGTGTGCAACAGTACAATCCTTCTGAACCAAGCTTTAGAAAGTTCCAGAATGCATTTTTCATTTCTGATATTAGTTCTAATCCAAAGCATTGTAATATCCCAGAAGATTCTGCTATTTTTCTCAAGCATGCATTGCAACATACAAGAGACAGACGTGAAATCCAAATCTCAATTAGATAGCTGATTTAAGTTTAATATAAGTTACCATGTTCAAAATGTTTCATTTGGAATGGAAAAAACATTCAGTGGTATAAGAATTTTTAAAGAAATTTAGTTCGGTTTGGAAAATTAAATAATATTAAAGAAATTAAGAATTATACAGTAACTAATATACATACCAATCCACTGTCCTATGGATGTTACTTCATTTTGGGAGATAAATGAGAAAGCATTGTCTAGAGTGAAGAGTAAATGAGGTCAGTGATTATTTCATTGATTGAAAAGATTCAGTTTGATCAAGAGAGGGATCTTCTTGTTTTGGCTTTTCAGGCATGGATGTTAAGTATTACCCTCTCACGAGAGGTTATTTGTGTCAAACAGGAGAAATCAAAGAGATCTGTTTCACTGACCTTATGATGCTCCTTCTGGTTAATTTTTCCTTTTAATGAGTGATGTTGCTTTTCCTAAGAGAGAAAGGAGTGAGATTCCCGATCTGTGCTAACATGTTGACCCTCCTTATTCTCTGTTGCTTAGCCTGGAGCCAAAGTGAGAAGTTTGTGAGTTCTCTGTACCTGAATAGCATGGGGATTGAGAAAGAGAAAGAATTTCTTCAGATAGTGTTGTTTTTTTCAATGTATGACGAAGATGTTTAGAGAGCAGTGTCTTAATGGATTGACTCTGATCGTCTTTAGCATCATTGCTCTGCCTTGCTTTAGTAATAGAAAATTACAGGAGAGGCAACTCTAGAATCATACAGTCACAGGACCTACTTTTGATGACAATGGGTTGAACTGTTCTTTTATGCAATCTACTGATTTTGACTAGTGTATTGGTTCATAAAGATCCTCATATTATTCTAGTTCCTTTTGAATGTGGTAAGCTTGTGGGATTGTTTTCCTATAAACAGGTAAAGGTAAACTGCTGCTTGGATATTGGATAAGCATTTCTGTTTTAGCTTGTGTCGTGATGGTTTATCAATCTTAGCTGAAAGAGAGTACTTTGTCAGCCTGTAGATGAGCTTCATTCTTATTTTCAGAATCTCAATCTGATGATTTAAATATCACCCATCTACTGGGTTTTGCCAACATTTTCAGTCTAGAGTCCCTTAATGCTAGGTAACTCTAGTAAATATACACATACAAATAACACAAACATAAATACGCCAAAGAAAATACACGTAAATATTTTCTTAATAAAACATGCAATTTGATTTTAATTTATATTTCTATTTTTTTTAAATATTTATATATTCTTAGATTAATGTCTTTATTATTTATTATTTTCATGATATACTATATACAAACAACCATAAACTAATTGATTTATTAATTATGCCAAGAGGCATAACCTACAGTGGCAGGGAGAAGCATCTAATGTCGGGACTGTGAAAGAAAAACTATTTTGGGCTGACATTTTTTTAAATATAGACTTATCAAAATTTTAAAATATATATTAATGCCTACATTATGAAACTATTAAAAAGTAACATATAAGTATATAATATTTACTATTTTTCAAAATAAAAAACAAAACAAACGAATTAACAAAAAAATTGACTTTTTCAAAAGTAAAATTAAAAGTTACATACAAAACTAAAATAAGTGTACTGCCAAAAATGACTCTTCAAATAAAAATAAAGTAAATACTATATATAAAATTGAAACAAAAATTTATGTGTTCATGTATGTATGTAGTAAATAAAATAGTTCTTAAAGTAAAATAAAATACCTCCTAAGTAAATAAAATTGCTTGGGACTGATAGCTCTCGGTGGTTTTCAGATAAAATATTTAAGACACCTATACTAGTTTACATGCACATATATTTTTATTATGTGGTACCACTATAATGCTAAGAGCTAGGTTTTAATTTTGTGCGTGCAAACTTTGTTAATTATTTTTGTGATGCTTGACATTAAATTTATTTCATATAAATTTAGGTAAAGATTTTTCTTTGCAAATTTACAGTGTATACATCTAACTAAAGGAATATCAACTCATAGAAATAAATAATTGTTATGGCATTTGTAAGCCCCTGCAGCCCAAACAGGTGCTAACACACAAAAGAGGGGGGTATCAAATATATAGAAGAGACGGGACAAATAACCACATTCTGGAGCCATGCCAGAAATAAAAATGAATGTACAGCCATTAGTAGCAAAAAACTCTCATAAATAAATCATCAAACTATAAGAAAGATTCTTTTCAATAATTGCAATTTAAAAAATCACACAGAAAAATTAGGTCCAGATTAGGTTTAGAGTTGGGGTTTTCAAAAAAATGAAAAATTGCATTATGCAGTCAAAAAGCTGCCAGAAGTCACGATTCAATTGTTTCTGCCATTTTTATCAAAAATTTCTCACAATTTATATGTGACTTATTCTCAGTTTTTGGGTCAAAATCATTGACTGTGAATTAATGAAAATATCTCAATTTTTCGCATTACAAAAGTCAGTTTTCCTGCCAATCTGCAATTTGTTGCAATTAAATCACAATTTTTGTAATTATGGTACAAACTACTGCCATCAATTTACAACAGCAAGAAAAACATTTGCCCAATACTTTGAATGGAACTCCAGAAGAAGTCCTCTGCTAAGTGGTTCAACATCTTCAGACTTCCAGGGCTTCGAGGAGCAGTCTAACCAATTCTTTATTTTATTTTATATTTTACTTCTTTAAAAATACATCTAGCATAGATTTTCATATTGCGAAAAAGATTTGAAAAAATCAAAACATCTGAATAGAAGTAGACATGTTTGGTGAAGCTAAAAATCTCAGTCCAGATCAAATTCCCTCAATGTCCAACCAACCATCATAACCATGGTTTTACCATCCCTAGCCTGATTAGAGACAGGCCCAACCCACTAACAATTGAACCTTAGAAACCAATCCCAGATACTCATTGAAAAAGGGCCGTGTACCAGCAAATGGTTGAAAATTTATTCTGCCTTCTCACAAAGACTGCACCTTAAAGGTCCAGAAAAGCCTCACTTGGCTATAAACTCGTGTCAAAATGCAGTTCTGGACTGAAAGCTATAATTTGTGGTATAGTTTTGATAATTAACTCCAAGAAAAAGTAACTTGGTTGAAACAAGAATTTTTTTCAAAAATGGACTATTAGAATACAAAGGGAACAAACTCAAACCCTGAAATTAAAAACCCTTGTTTACCTCCAAGATCTGATACACAACTTCTGTTGTACTGTTATGGAGAGTTTGGCATCACAATCATTGCTAGAAGTCAAGAGTCATGTTTATAACGTCACTTACAAATGGATGAATAGAAACAAAAGGAACATATTCTATAGAAGGGCCACTCTTTGGCCTATTTCGAGGTATCGAAAAATTCATCATGGAAACACAAATCACTTGGCTGGAAGAGATTTGAAAAAATGAGTAAGTCACACAAAAGGGTTAAAATTATTTTCAGCAACTCATAAATTTGTCATCACTCAGCACCTTGGTTTTTCCTGAACAATATGTACATCAAATTGTACACACATTAAAGTTATAAAATATTTCAGAGGCCAAATCGCAATATTCATGATGGAATTTTCCTCAATCTAGACAATCTTTTTTCATATCAAGAAATGCCATCCCATGTTATTTAAGCTATCATATGGCATATTTTCAAGGGATACTGCAGCTTTAACACATTCAAATTTTGGCCTGCAAACTGAATTTGTTGCATGTGTCTCTATGGTAGAGACCTCTAGATTTAGGGATAAGCCTTCCCAAGGAGAGGGTATAATGTGTACCTAGGCAAAAAATGTTTAATTTATGTAAAGTTTAATGAGTTATCTTGTTACAAAATCATAATGTAAGTAGGGATCATATGTCTTTAGGAAGTTAGAAGTTCTATAATTCGTTATGTCAAGGACGCTGCCAATGTGATTTGATGCACAAAAAGCAAGGGAGAAATGATTACCATTAAGTTTTCCTACCATCCCAAATTCCCAATATCCTAAAAGGTTTCTCACCACATCTTACATCTTACATATCAAATTATTTCATATCACTACAACTATCAGTCTCAGATAAGTTTGTCTTCCTCTCAAACTTGGATATGCAAAAGCAATACATTCTTTTGGGTGTACATGTACCACCATTTATCTTATGTTTTTGTGTGGTAAGATCCTATGGATGCAAAGGAGAATTTATATCCCAACGACCTTAAATAAAATTATACAGATTATACAGCTTTAGCAAAAGCCAAAAGACAAACATTAGGAGAATATAAGGCTAAAAGCAGTGTTTCTATCCCTGCCCCCTTTCCCCAAGAAACTCCAATCACTGAGAGCAGTGGAAAACTAGGTGAACATGTCCCCAGGGACCACAGGCTAAAACATCATTTTGAACACTTTCCTATCTGTCCTCCTTATTCACAACTTCTCATTGTGTCTAGGATTTGATCCACTGCATGGAATCATCTCTCCTATCCGTAATATGTCATTGTTTGATCTGTAAGTACCCAAAATTGGATGGGTCAATATGCACATCCAATGGCAATATGGTGGTCCAATGCATGGCCCACATGGCGTGCTTATTTTCTTCACAGCCTTTCCAGAATTGATGGAAGCCATCCTAGTGCTCTCGCACCTGTTTTCAAGTGTTTTTCTCCTCTGTTTTTCATTCTTCTGACCTGCTAGACCTTTTTGTCATCTGAAAGTCCTAACGCCTTAAGCTGCAAGGTGTGCAAGAGAGCCA
This sequence comes from Sequoia sempervirens, assembly GCA_007258455.2. Lineage (NCBI taxonomy): Eukaryota > Viridiplantae > Streptophyta > Pinopsida > Cupressales > Cupressaceae > Sequoia > Sequoia sempervirens. The sequence goes on from VDFB02363268.1 coordinate 7,313, forward strand.
TGTTATGATCCTTCTGACCTGCCAGACCTTTTTGTCATCCAAAACTCTTAGTGCCTAGAGCTGCAAGGCCTGCAGGAGAGTCATTTAACCTTCAGACCTGCTAGACCTTTTGTCATCCAAAAGTCCTATTGCCTTAAGCTGCAAGGTGTGCAGGAGAGCCGTGTTAAGTTGTAGGGTCACCCAAGCGACCAACACTCATAAGAGGAGCAACCCATACCCCAAAATGGGCGACCCTGCCATCTTTTGGCATGGCCATAAGTCCTTCACATTTGCTTACTTTTCCCATTTTCCTTCCCAAAACTCAATTTTTTCAATAGGAGATGACATGTTTTATTTCCTGCTTTTTTTCTTGCTTTAAAGTTGAGCTTTCTTTCTCTCTTTGGCTTGATCTTTCCTCTCCTCTTTTCCTCTACAAACCCCTCCTCTCCCATTCATAAGGGAGGAGAATTTTTGTATAAACAAACTTTGAGCCATTTTAAAGAAGCTTTTCTCCCTCTGATAGAAAGATTGATAGGTTGCCTCTGTAATTCTTCACAAAAAGCTCTGCATCCCTCCCCTAAGCATTGGATCATCTTAGAAGATTGCAAGACTCACTATAAAGACCAATTCCAAATCGTTGTCTCTAGGAAATTAATACTATCTTCCTCATCAATCCCAATCCTCCCTTTCCATCAAGTGGAGTACCCCAATGCTGCAAGAGGAGAAGATACTACAGATACAAGCTAGACCCTCTAGGACACACAACAGTTGCACAAGAAATTTCTTCTAGATTCAGTTATTTCGAGATGGCAATTTCTTCATGCAAAGTTTTATTTGTTCGTAATTAGATCACATACTCTTGCCTAAGAACTGTTACATTTTGCTATTGTTTCTTAGTTTAATTTAAATTCATTGTTACTTTCTTAGGTAGATTAGATTTATATTACTCTCTTTACTTTCCTTGCAAACTGATTAAATTCATTTGAAGAACTTTGAAAACACAAAAAATGTATAGATTAGATTGCATTTGAAAATTCATTTAGAAGTTGTTATTTGCAAGGAGCTAATTAAATCACATTTTGAATTAAAAAAGCATGAAAAAGGAAGTAGGTAAAAACTCTATTGCATGCATTTTAGAAAGAATGTTTGGCTAGGATTGCTCATAACATTCAGAAAAGCAAAAGAGAAAGAGGAAAAGCCCTTGATACCATCACAAGGCACCCAACAAACTTTCAACTCAAACAAAGCGAGCAATCAAATAAAGCAAACAAACTTGCCAAACAGCATCCTTGTTCAATTTTTCTATCTCTCACTTGGCTTCTCACACCAGATGTGTCTAGGGATTAAGGAAAATTGGATTGAGTTGGTTTTGGACGACATACAAAAAAAATGCCCCTCTTGGGCACATTGGAGAAGAGAACATGCAATAGTGGACAAGGGAAGAGTCTTGCATAAGAGAAAACATCTTTTGGACAAAGCGCGTTGAACTTATTGATGCCAAACTCGCAATAATAGCACTCCAACAAGCCACAAGACAATGCATAAACATACCAACAGTTCAACATCCAACCACACAAATCAACACAATAATCCTCCATCTGGCCCTCCTTGGAGAAGACACACCTAGTGGTGAGATTCATATCAATGTTAACATTGTACCAAAATCTTCAGGTTAAAAAATAGGGTAGTCAATTCAACTTTCCATCACTTGATTGGCTTTCGCAACGAGAGCAGGAGTAAGATTTGCAATATTCTAAGTCTGCATCATCACTTTTGGTGAGAGATAGATTTAGACCATCACAGTTTCCATTGTTAAAAAGAGAAAACCATAATTACAAAAAAAGACAAGAAAAATGGCATTCTCTTCTCTCCAATTTCCTTTAAGATCAACTTTGCTTCCTTCCCGAAAAAATTTCTTGGCAATATTATACACTAAACCATTGAAAACTAAATGAAATAAACACATGATTTTCAGTCTTCAATAAAGTGCAAAAGATCTATGCAGTAACACAATTGTCTACAAGGACAAAACAAGATTATGAATCTGTTCAATCATACCTACTAGCAATGTCCCACAGTCGAATATCTGCAATGAAATCAGCAAAATAGAAGATCTCAATCAGTCCCTCTTTGATTATAGACTCCAAATAGCACAAATGTCAGAAAACAACAATTCAAACAATAAAATATAAGTCCCAAGATAATCTCCCAAGGTTTTTGAGACTTTAGTTAAGTTGTATATAAGATATTAACTTATTAGGAAAGACTTGAACTAACAATTGACAGTAAAGATGATTTTCTAACCACTGCAACAAGGATGTATTTTATTTCAAGAAAAGGTGGATATCAAAATCCATAATCTTAACTAAAAGTAAAATCTATCAACTTATTAAGAAATACGTGGAAATTGGATCACTTCAGCTTTTACTGCTAAAGCATGTTACAAGGTTATCAAAATTGTATCATAAAGAAAATATTTATAGGATTTAGTAATTTAACTTAACATGAAAACAAACGAATAAAATAGGTGACTGATAATTCATATTTATGAGTGAGAGTTGTGATGGATGACTATCTAAATTGCTCTGAAACTTAAAAATGCTTCAGTTATTAAAATCATTCTCACTGCAGAAATCTAGCACAATAAAAGCATGTTCCCCTCAGAAAGGGAAGAGGGAAAATTCAAGCTCATCCTCAAGAAGAGAGAAGCTTGGTATAACCAGAACAAAAAAATTCAGGGTTTTCTCCTTCATTAATTTCTTCTAAACAAATCTTGTTCTGGGTCCAATTCCTTGAAGTTCTCATACATGTATGTATGTATGCATACATGTAGGTATGCATACATGTCTTCTGTATAGAACTGAGAGACAGAGATATTGTAGTCAGTGTACAATGTCTATTATTATATTTCAATAAAATTGGTTATCTTAGTATGTATTAATTGGTTGTCAGCTTCTAGTAGTTATAAGCGCCGGTTGCTTGACGGTTGTGTTCTTCTTGGCAACCGTCGGGTCTTTTAAATAGATTGCATATCGTCAAAGAAAGTAGTATGATCTAGTCGGATCAACTCTGATCCTTAGCTGACCATCTCTTGTCTTCTTCTGTAATAATTTCATGTGTAAATAAAGATATATTTCATTCTTGTATCTGGTATGCATTGTCATCTCTATTATTAATTCACGTATTTATTTTATCAAATAGAGCAGTAAACAGATATCTTCATCCAAAAGTTAATAATTATCAGTAGAAATTAGTCTATACATGCTTATAGAAAGATGTTAGATTGCAAATAGACTTTGGAGCTTTCTCTGATTTTTATAGGCATCCATTCATGATAAAATCCTTAATTTCTTTCTGGAAATAGAAATAAGGAAAGAATGAAATTATATTAATGGCATTCAAAAAGTGAAATCAAAAAAATAAGTACTGGGGTAAAAAGACACTTTAATAGAAAAAGTAACTAAACAAAATTTGTAACTAAGGTGAACAAAGCAAGGACTCATAAATCTAAAGTGGTTAAACCCTGAGCCATAAGACACGATACAAGCATAAATATCCCTAAGAAGGAAGGAACCCTCAAATAAATATCACATTGATGAAGAAGATAAGGTAGGAAGCTGTGAAAGGAGTCAAATGCTGTCACGTATCTAAGTACAACTTGTCCCAAAAGAATCAATAATTCATCTAACACAGTTAAAGGGCCCAAGCAAGCTCTGAATGCCTTTAGGGAAATGTACAGAGCTGAGGGCACTTAATCGGACAATCCCAAGAGGAAAACAACTACTACCTCTAGAATCTCTCCTACATCTAAGGCCAAACAATCTCTAATAGAAGAAAAAATTAAAAAACTGTTAATGTGTGTTTGTCTTCGTGACCTGGGCTGCAAACAATGATAAGGTTCTCAAAACACCCAAACAGAGTAGACCTGCTCTACCTAGAATGAGGTTGAGAGTGTTAGGTTGCTCTAGCAGCAATGTGGAAAAAGGAACACCTTCTCACTTACTTGTCCCCCTCTAGGCATGAATCGTTTGCAATCAAGGTAGAATTCACACCACCAATACTTGTAGTGGAATGAAAGATGGTAGTAATTATTCTGACAGCTCTAGGGCTCACCTGTATCAATTTGCATTTAAGAATAACACCATTGCTAAGAAAATAGGAAGGCATCTATGATCAAGGTCTTAAAAGAACATGGATAAAGAACCCTGTGTCCTTGTATGGATAGTGGCATCTCACTTGAATCTAATAGCACATTCAACTTGTTGACACATCAAAAACTAGAAAAAAATTCATTGATCCATCACATACCCGTTGATTATTTCTGAATTGTTCATGCCTTTAGTTGAGTATTATTACTTGATACCAAAACCTAATTCATATTGGCTTGTGGAGGATGATATTGCATATTTTTTCTCCTGTATATTAATTTATCTATAAAGCATTGCATTCTCATTAAAATTTTAGTGAGTCATTAACTCTATTTGGTTTATATCTCCTTGAAAAAAGCATCACAAGTAAGATCGCAACTTTAAATATCAATATTGATAGACACAAAAGAAAAAGAAAATAAGATGATTTTTCATCTAGCTAACTTTAAACCTTGTCTTTCATAGGTCAAGTGATGTGCCCTTATCTTATAGCATGTATTGGGATGTGCAATAATAACCTATGGCTAATATAATCCTTAAATGAGTCAATTATCAGCTCCTAACTATAATTATGGTATGCTAAGTCAGCCTCATTGGGATTTGGATACTAATATTACCTAATGATACCTACATAGGAGGTAATGAATAGTAGTTAATCATCATATTGTGAATTATGTTCTTATTGAAGACTTTTGGAGGTTTCAACTCTTGAAGTGGCTTGTTATTATTATCAAGTACTTCATATTATTCTTATTATATTTTTCTCTCGTGTAATTAATTCCATTACAGGTGTTATCAAAGAATGATATTGGCAACAAGAAAGTAGGAAACAAGGCAATTTTTTGAGATATAGGAGGTCAGGTTGTGAAGTATATATCTCTCAATTTTGCAATTTCTTTTTTAATTTTCAGGGTTTGATCAAGGATGTGTTGAAGCAGCTACATTCCAGATTTGGGTCATTTAAAGCATTTTTGGAGGAGTTAACATGGAATCAATGTTTTCACCAAATTCACTTTTACGGCTGCAAAACAGCAAACTTCTTGGAGATTTTTTCAGGCTAGTGAGATCTAGACCCGAGTTACAATAAAAATTTTAACTTATTTTGATTGTTTTGAGTAAGTTATTGTGAAAATTATTTTGGCCGCATTGTAGCAAGGGCCTCAACAAGAGGCAAGGGAAAGAACCCAGTCACTCCTAGAAAGACTCCAGATAAAGATGATCCATTGTTAGAGGAGATAGATCCCATACCCATTGAAGCTGCTATAAAGGAAGTAACCACCAAGAATAAGGAGGAAATAATTTCGAAGGTAGTAGAGTGAATGAAAGGAAAGATTGAAGTGTTCCTTGAGAAGCATCAAAGGATCATCAAAATTAAGGACAATGTTGGTTTTAAGGAGAGGGGCATGCTATGCCGTTATTCTATAGCATGTATTGGCATGTACTATGGAAACCTATGGCTCATATCATAGCAGCAAAAATCGTTTGGGGAAAAAGTCAGCAAACCAAAAAGTATTAAGATTTTTTGGAAAAATCAGGAAAAAATTGGATTAAAAAATGTAAAAAATTGTTAAAAAAAAGAAAAGACAAAACTACTTTTTTTTGAAATTGAAGGGCATTTCCATAGCATAGAGATATAGAGAACAAATAAAATAGAGTTTATCCCATGAATTGTAGAAAATAGGATTTTGTTGTTTATATTCATATCACTAATTACATTGCATTGCACAAAGCATACTTCGTAGTGCATAAATAATAACTAGATGGTTACAATTGATAAAATTTTAATTACAATATAGTTTGTACAGAGTCAACCTATTAACTAAGTACAAAGTTCCAAAAAATCAAATGTAGCAAATGACTCTTGCTACTACAAATAGAGCTATGCCAGAGGGATGCATGTCCTGATGATGAAGCTCCTAGTTCAGAGCCTCTCCTAAGTCGTTCAACCTCATGACTATCCAAGTTGGCCTCTACGATCTCAAAATCCACATGCTCAAGAAAGTCATTAAAAAGATAGTTTTTCTTTGTTGAGCAAACATCATAAATTACAAAACGAGAATCAAGTGGGTTCATATTTGTGATTTAACAATACTTGCAATTTCTATAATGATGCCAAAGAGAACTATATGAAGAATGTAAAATAGAAATTATATGATGTAACACCCCTCCATTTTGCTCTTTGGATCGAACGGTGTTTTCTATGATATGATTTATTTTCGCATGTTGTGGCTATGGAACTTAGTTATTTTAACCGCTATCGGTTAAGCGATGTAAACATTATGTTTGGATGTGATGGTACTTTATTCAGATGTTATTATTATTTCATGTTATGGATTAAATTAGCATGTATGTGAATTACCGATGCTTTATGCTTTGATTAAATCATGGATTTTAGATGTTTCGTTAGTTATACTATATTGGTGAAGGGGAAGGGATCACATCACTCGCATGCGAGCGCCCTGTGATTCTGCGATTCCCTCTTCACGGTGTGTTTTAATATATTATATGCATGTTTCGACACTCGTATTGTGTGCAGGATGCAGGTACAGGACATCGACTCCACCTGGTTTCACAGGTTTGAGCGTGTCCATCGACCAACGGTATCGATTGGGAGATAGTAACTAGGATTTCTGTGTCAAACCATCACCCTAGCCATAGTGTGTCGTCGGTCTTAGTCGGGTTCAGTGTTTTATGTTGTTAGTTTCCCCATTGGCCTTATATTTAAAATTTCAAGTTAAAAGGGATTAAATGGCTTTTGAAATTTATAAATGATTATTGTTTTGTCTTATTGAATTGTTGGGAAATTAGTGATTAATTAATTAATTTAATTTAATTAATAAAATAATCTAATTTTGAATTAGGTTATTTTATTGACTAATTAAATTAATAAGGATAAATTAAATCAAATTGGTTGGGTTGGCATCTTTGGATTTTAGATTAAATCAAAAAAATTAGAAATAAGCTTTATATTTTATCTTTAGAAATAAAAGTTGAAAAGAATTTTATTTGTGAATTGTGAAAATCATTTGGTTAAAGAAAATTCAAATTGTCATTTGGGTTGTAATGAATTTTATTTAAAAGAATATTGTTGCAAAATGCATTTGGAAAATGAAATTGTTTTATTAAATTTCAAAAATAGAAAATATCTAAATTAGCAATAAATGTTGTTGGGTGAGTCCATTTTAGGGCTTTGACAAATTTGGGGAAGGATGGCATAAGGGAATGGTGTTTTTTATTTTTTTGAAGTTGAATTTTGAAAATAGGGAGAGCAAACTTGCATGAAAATTCTTGGAAGAAATTGAAAATAGAAGATTGAGGATTTGGGTGGAGCTAAATTGGAAAAGAAAAGGGAAGATCTCCATTGTTGAAGCTTGCAAGTTGTGGAGAAAACACAAGGTTCTACTTGTTTATCTTATTTTCATTTGATAGAAAATTTCATTTCCTTGAAAGATTTAATCTCTTTGTAAAACCCATCTTAGATTTGTGTTTTAAAATTTGAAATAAACTCTTGTGATTACAATAAAAAAACCCATGCCAAAATCTTATTTTGAATTTGAAAACATGAACAAAAGAGGGTTCCTATTGTTTTTGAAATCAAAAATTGTGCTTGCAAATCTAAATCTGCTGGATATCTTGTTTATAAAGAAAATTTCTTCAATTTAACTGTTTGTTTTGAGCAAATTAAACATATATATAATATATATATATATGCATACATATATGTGATGAAATATATATGTATCCATATACATATGAATAAATATATATATGTTTTCAATTGTTGTTAAAATAAAAATAAAAAATAAAAAAATAAAAGAAAACCCGTGCGGATTTCTATGTGTGGTTTTTGTTTTTTTTTTCAAAACAGCGTTTTTTGTTCCTTTTTAATAATTTGTTTTTATAGAAAATTTTCTTTGGAGTTTGAACATTCCGGCCCCCCATGGAAGCCCCATCAGCGGGGCGCTGCCTCGGTAGCGGTGTGGCCCGGTGGCCCTGATATGCTTGAGCCCACCATAGGGCCGGCTTCGACGTGGGAGGTATGGGGTTCTTTTGTTTTTTTTTTATATTTGTAGTATATATTATTTCATATGTATTTTGTTGGTTATTTAAAGTTTTATTTTATTTTTATTATTTTATTATTATTATTATTTAAATATATTTAAAATATGTATTATATATATAATATTTGAATATTATGTATATAATATATATATTAAATATATTAAATAATAAGAATATTTAGAATAAAGAAAATAAAATTAGTATTTTATTTTTATAATTATATTTAAATAATTATATTTATATATATGTTATATATGCATATATTTAAATATAAGTAATTGTGAGTTATTGCAAAAGAATTAGATGAAAGAAATGATTCGAAATAAAATGTTTACCTTATTTAAAGAGATTGTATTTAATTTCGTTGTTTGATTAAGTAAATGAAAATCAAATGTTTAGTTTGAAATTCAGTAATGTTTCATAGCGTAAATTTGAATCCTCGTTCACTTGAGTACGAAAAGAATATGATGTAATTAATTAGTTGAATACACTATGTTGATGAGTGAATTGGATTTACGAAATCCTATTGTTAGTTGTTTTTCTAAAAATGCATGTAGTACTCTTCAAGTGTTGTCCCGGTATTCTCAATGTTGGTCTATTTAATCTTTGCTTTGAAAGTCTACCTTTGAGGTTGTCTTATTAAGAGTAAGGGTTGTCGGTATGTCGGTCAACTTGTGGGTTATTTGGGGTAGTGCACATGGTTGTAGATGTGTTATCTCCGGTTAGCATGAACGGGAGTTGTGTTATGTTTTGGTTACCGTGTACTATGAACGGGTTATGCGACCTTATGTGTTAAGGTTGGAATTTGGTTTTTTTTTGTCAGTTTGTGCAAGTTGTCTACCCTTGAATTTGGGGGTTTTGTATCCCAGTGTTGTCAGTAGGAGAGTGGCCCTTTGTGGGGGTCCGACGCCCAAAGTGGTGTCAGGGTAACTCACCTAGGGTTTAATCAAGTGATAATTTAAAAGAATTAATGGGGAACTTCACACTAATAAAGTTAAATAACGCCTCTCTCATGGAACATGCATTGTTAAGACTCGAGATGAGATGAGACGCATAGTTTTGTGTGAGGGTCCGGCGCCGGTAGAGGCAAGCCAGGGTAACCCATGATGGGGGTCCGGTAGCCTAGGAAGGTTGAGCTAGGGTAACTCATGGCAATTTATGTATGACACTCTCCCTACGTCAACAAGTGAATCAGTTATTGTGTGTTGTACAATGGTGTACTTGTCCTATGTAACTTGGAAGCAATGTGTTGTCTTGTGAGTTTTCGTACTATGTTAAGTGATGTTGTTGGTATTCGAGTCGGTTCAGTTATGTTTAGCCTTTGTCTAGAGGTATTTGGTCTTGACCATAAATCCTTGTTACTATCTCCTAGCACGGGGGGTGAGCCTTTGGGTTTCACTTGGTTGGGTGGAACGTGCACCTTACACCGTTGGCTTTGTTCGTGATCGTGTGGGTGAGACTTTCAAGTGGGAGAGCTCGTTGGATCCAGTTGCTCCTCTAGTTTCTTTCATTTTTGTTATTCTTGTATTTCTTTACCCCTCATTTGTATCGAGGTGGAAATTGTAATAAATTATCAGGTTTATTTGATTTACCTCATTCGGGGAATGAGTGATGTAATTATAATGTAAACAATTGTTATTGGATATCGTGATGTATCGATTTGTCTTTGATGTTATATCATGTATGGAATGTATGTACTTTAATTCCTTAATTGAATGATGTTATGTTTTCTTTCCTTGGTTGTTTAATTCGGGTTTAAGTAATCTTTGTCTCATAGCCTTAGGGGATGTTGGCAATGTGTAGCGAACTTGTACGTTATTACTTTTTTTTAAAAAAATTGTTGCATTTGGTTAGTGAATTGCAACTTCCCCTAGGGTTGCGTGGGGGGCATTACATATGACAAAGGAAGCAATTGCAAAGTTCAACTTATTAGGTTTTGAATCAAATAGCTCAAGATAGAGTAATAGAAAATGCTTTTGAAACAAAATCTTAAATTTCAAAAGGCCGTAAATGATATTGAAATGTTCTCATTGATAACTATTTTAGCAGATTTGTAAAAGAGTAACGGAAGTGTTAAATATTTTTCCATTAGATAATAAAGACCTGCTACAACAAAAGAAATAAAGACCTGCTACGACAAAAGAAATAAAGACCTGCTACAACAAAAGAAGAGAGCAACTATTTGAGCCATAATTTTAGCTATTATTATTCAAGTAAATTTTCCTTGATTTTGCGTATAAGCGGATGATGGAGTTAAAATCAATGGACTTTGAGTTGAGAACTTGAGAGATTATAGGTACAAGTTTCAATGGAAAATCAAAGCACGAGAAACATTCCCTTTCAATGGGATAGTTGCTGCTGAAATCTATCTTGATCGTTAAAGAGAAAATATATGAGGCCTACTTCAAGAGGGATTAAGATAAGCCCACAAGACTAGGGCATGACTTCTCTCAAGGCATGTATTAGTTTGCTTGATACCTATTTAGCATGCATGGAATGCTACACTATATGTCTAAAGCATTCATGTACTACTATTGTACTCCTTGCAAGCCTTCTGAAATTCCATGTATATGATGATCCTAAATGGAATATAGTTCCCGAACAAGTGCAGGGCATGCATTTAAGTAGCGATTTTCACCAATTTAAAAAGCTTTAAGCCTGCAAAATATATAAGAACTTTAAATATAACCAAAACAATCTTTCAATTTGATATAAAATACTACTATAGTTGATTTTTTTAGCAGTGCAAGCTGATTTTTATCTTTCTAATAGGAACCATTCTGCTTCCGGTTCCACAATGTCCATATACTATTATGCATATACTTATGCTTCCCACTTGATTATGCAATTGTCACTACCCTACTCACTTGTCATTAAAACTTGATGGCCATAGTCAAATTGAAGCTCCAAATTATCACAGTTTGTTAGCATCTGAAAAAGAAACTTGTCCCAACCTAACCTTGATAATCTAAACAACCACCTTGGTATTATTGTTGACAATTGAAATGTTAAAATTCTTTTGAATAGTCTGGATCACAAAAATTCAAAGAAAACAAACCTCTTTAGGTTGATATCAAGCCAATAAAGTTTCGTTGCAGTTTAGTTTGACTTACTATATTTACTTTCGGCAAGTACTCTTATAACGTTCGGATATGTTTAAAAAAAAAGATAGAAGCCTTACTTAGTATTTATGATATTGTCTACTATTTCCCACTAAATTGTGTTTGTGGATTTATATACATGGAAAGCATTACTACAAGCCTAAGGCAAATGACAGTAGTGTGGAATATAGAAAAAAAAAAGCACATCTCTTAACCATTCCATGTTAATGTCCTAAACATCAAATGAAGAAGCATACCAAATAACATGTCTCTATTTTAATGTCCTTAACATCTATTAGAAATATAGTTATACATCCATTCAAGGTTGCCTACCTATGATTTGCTTCTACAACCTTATGAAATCTAGCGAATCTTTGATGGCAAACGACATCCCAACAGCCAACACAGTTTTGTGCTAAAAATCAACAAAAAAACTTGATTAAATAGCGATTTCACACAGTTAGGGTTTTGTGATGGGTTGGTTGGGCAAATTTTTTCACAATTTAAACCCTTAAGAATTGTTGAAAATCATGGCTGATTAAATCATGATTTTTTGAGGAAAAAATCGTTTCAACCAAAGATCTTTTAAAAATTGGGATTTTTGTGATTTTTTGAGAATTTATGCTTCTATGGCTCATATTAGACGGTGGTGAGTAGTAGTTATGCATCATATTATCAATTATGTTCTTATTGAAGAGTTTTGGAGGTTTGCCCCCTCAAAGTGGCTTATTATTATCAAGGACTATCAAGTATTCGGCGTTCGCATGTTATTCCTGGTATATTCATCTCGTGTGCAAGTAATTTTATTACATCAAGTCTAGAAAAATCTTGGGCTTTCAGATGAGTTAAGGTTTGTTACCGAAAAACAATACATGTGCCATGATTGCAAGGAGATCCAGGTAACAGCAATGCAGCTTCAATTACACACTCAGAAATTTGAATATACGAAACAGAAAACTGAAAGGAAACAAGGTTATCAATACCTCCATCCATAGAGCCTGTAAAGATGTTTTTCAAGTGATGTGGATCCTTTGCCATGGAGGAAATGGCATCAATGTGTCCGCTCATTGCTGCCAAGAATGGTTTTGCAAATATCTGACTCACCAAATAAACCAAAATTGGAAAACTAGTAATTCTATAAAATATCTAAACCTTGTCCATATTTTATACAAGCAATGTCCAATGAGATTATGATGCATTTAGTTTTAGAAATTCAGTTGCAAAATACAATTCTACCTTATCCAATTTTGTTGCATTGAGAGCCCTGATATATTCTTGAGCTCTTGCCTGAGCATGTAGAGCAGGATCATAATTTCTGAAAACTCTCTGTTGATACATAACCAAACAGTACAAAGATATAAGAAATACACATATCAAGATATTGAGTTCAAGGGAAAATCCATTGAATGCATAGAGTGTGGAACAAAACAAAATCTGTAACTATTCCAGTTTCAAAAGAGGCAGTTTTCTCATAAAAAATCAAAAAATTCAAAAACTGTATGTGAAGATATATTTCTCTTGATTGTACACTTCCCCAACTTACAAGTTAGGAAAGTATTAGCTGAAGTCATATGTATACATATGCTAAGGAACTACTAGCTTAAGTCATATGTAGAATTCAAACTTTACAGACCATATGGAGATTTGAGTTCATTGAAACAGTAGCTATTACACGTAACCAAATATCATCTGCAAGCTAGCAAAAATCAAGAAGCATATTAATGTGATGTCTACCTGAAGGTCCTGACTCCGTTCTCGGGTAAATTCATCTGCTGAACGTGATATCACCTTCACCTTCATCTTTCAGACCTCCAATAAACCCCTGTTAACATGGATAACAGCCACCATCAAGTTTCAAAAAAAAAAACTAATTTAGGTTTTTGGATGAAACTCAAACTTGTAAAAAGATTGGCAAAATAAACAGTGCAATTGTGGCATCAAATGAATATTAAAAGGTTGTGGTGTTACCTATAATAGAACAAGAGCTTAAAGTCCCCTTAACCAAAATTTACTCCCAATTGTCCTAAAACCCTGGTAATTGCTCCTGATTTCTAAATTGTAATGGTAGTTAAAATGAAATAAAACCCCTGCCATGAAATGCCTTGTGCAAGTTACTATAGCAATCTGTTGAATTTTATGATCAGATTAAATGCAGAAAATTAAATCAAAAATCAGACAAAATAACACAGCATATACCCTGGGAAAACCCTCCTCTTGAGGGAGAAAAACCCAGCAACAAAGATCTCTCTTATATATATATGAAGCAACAGTGGCTGTCTTTACAAATTACAGTGTGGTCTAACTCAAGACCAATATGCAGTACCTGATAATGAATAAAATACAGATAAGAACCTTTAGATCACACCTGGCACTGGCAGAATACAGAGTTGACAAGGTTCGCTTTGCACTGGAAAATCAACACTGTGCAGTGTTCGCACTTGCTAGTTGAACTTATCTCTCTAACAGATTCGTGCTTAATGATTGTCACTGTTCAATGATAAGCCTCTAACTGGTTCGCACTTTGTCGATCTGGAGAATTCGATGATGAGCCTTGAATAAGTTTGCTTTAAACAATATTCGCACTGGTCTTAGCAGAGTACGCACTCCAGAACTGATCTGTTTCTTCGATGTATTTAACAAAGAACGAACAACCTGAACTTGCACTGAATTAACAGTTGTATTCGCACCTTTTGATTTCTGATCTGTACGCACCTCAATTAGCGATTAGACTGAACACCGATCATTAGCATGGACGAATTACACTGAATATATACAAGTGGGAGAGACGCATCCCTTCATAATTCTTATGTCGGCCTTTTATTAAATGTTCACACCTCTTCACAAGAGGTCGGCCACTTTATGAATATTGGATATCTTCTAATAAGGAATAAACATCAATTTCTTTTATGTCGGCCCAAGGTACAAAACAATAAGGTAAATTGAATAGCCAACGGCTATAAATTCAATTTAAGACTTTCTCGAAAGAAGAGAGCTGGAAGGATCAACCGAAGCTGCTTAACATTAACACAATCATGTATGCATAATGCATAACTAATCAGTGCAGTTTCTCAGCAATCAAAATTGTTTATTTTTCTTTACGGTATATGCTACTACTAGCAATCACACTCTAGTTTGCAATGGGTACACCGATAGCCTCACGTAGTTGAGTGTAATTTTCTTTTGGTGTAAAGAAGTTTAATAGGCTTTAGCAATAGTCATTTTGAAATGAGTTTTATTGTTTACACAGATTAGTAATATGATCAGAGTAAAGACAGAAAAATGCACACGCCTGAAGATGAAGATATAAGGATGTTTAAAGCAGTGCCAATGGTTAAAATCTGTGATACCCAATTATCATATAAAAATATCTAGCTGTGTTGTGTTGCTATATTCTCTTGTTCGAACATCCCTAGGGATCAATAATAGTTTAGGGACTTTTATTGTATTCGTTTTTGGCAGGATAAGAACTTTTGAGTAGAGTAACAAATTTATGGTTTTTTCATGAACTATAATAACAATGTCCTCTGAAGGTTTACCTATGATTATTTCAATAGCAATTAATATTCTTATTAATTAATGATAAGTACAGCAGGGCCGGGTTATGATGTGCTATTTATTGTGTCATACTTGTCCAACAAATAAAAGTCATGGATTTGTTAAAAACTGATGCATGAATTTACCAAAAGGTCTAAGACAACAACAATATCAAGCATAATCAAACAAAAATACAAAGAAAATAAGTAGATATCCACAAAGAGTTCATGGGATAGAATCTATAACACATCTTTATCCAAGTCAAAACTTTGCCCACTCATTACATCTAATATAATGCCCCCTCCTTAAAGTTAAAACCAAATGCCCATTGTAGCATTCCCATAAATCTTGGGAATTTGGCATGGGCTTCAATTTTAACTAAATCAGGATCCACAATAAATAATATTAGTGGGTGCTGTTAGTGTTTTATAGCTTCGGGAGCTATTTTCTCTTTGGCTAAGGCAGGTCGGCCTTCATGTATTAAATGATATTTTTAAATTCTTTATTCTCTAGAGGAGCCGACCTAGTGAAGAGGTCGCCCCTCCTTGTATATAAGGGAGGTGAGCTATGTCATTTAATCAATAAAAAACATTCATTCCAATTCGTATCTTATCTGCAGTCATTCGCTTCTTATCAGCAGATATTCGCCTATTATCAGCAGCAGATATTGTTCGCCTATTATCAGCAGCAGATATTGTTCGCCTTTATCAGCAGTAAGAGAGTTCAGGCTGTCTTAATAGCAGTTCCATTATAAGGAGAAGCGTCCCCGTTATTTGTGTCAGACTCAGCCTTGTGTAAGGCCTGATTGTAAACAGTATTCTACACTTATTTTATCTGATATATAAGAGATATATTCTGCTGGGTTTTTTTCCCTCAAGAAGGAGGGTTTTCCCAAGGTATCTGCTGTGTTCATTGTTCTTATGTGTTGCATTTTCTGATTGCTTTCATTTCTGATCCTAAATCTAACATGGTATCAAAACGGGTCTAAGAAAAGATCTAATCAGATTTGTGTAAGCAGTCAAGTCAACTTTTCATCTAGGGCAGATCTTGAAGGCAAAGTATTGCAGATCTAAGGTTGAAATTTATTCAGACTTAAGGACAGATCCTTCAAGGTGAATTTGTGCGGAAAAAGAAAATGGTGAACGGTGTCAAGGTAGAAGATAGGCTTGATGGAGCCTCAAACTTCAACTCTTGAAAACCCAGGTTACTCATTGCATTAGAGGAGAATGATCTTCTTGATTTTGTGGGAAGTGATATGCACGAGCCTTCCGATGATATTGACAAAATCTAGTGGAAGAGAAATAGCACGAAGGCTAGAAAGATCATGATAGACTCTGTGATGAATCGCCTAGTACCAATCATCTCCAAGTTGAAGACAATTAAAGAAATGTGTGATACTCTAAAAGGATTATATGAGATCAACAATACCAACAGAGCCCTTGCTTTAAGACAACAGCTTCACCATGTAAAAATGGATAAAGAAGATTCAGTCATCTCATTCTTTATGAAGGTTGCTGATTTGAGAGATCAGTTGAGCACTATTGGGGACATAATTGCAGACAGAGATCTTGTTATGTTGGCACTAAATGGTCTTCCTCAATCTTGGGAACCCTTTATTCAAAGCATCAGTGGAAGATCTAAGTTGCCCAAGTTTGATTGTCTTCGAGCTGATTGTATTCAAGAAGAGTCCAGGTTAGCAGCAAGAGGAATTGGGCGAAACTATGATGATGTAGAAAATCAAGTTCTTGCTACACATACTTCTAGAGATAGAGGCAAAGAAGAAAGAGGAATAGAGACAGAGAATCAAATATTGCCCTAGACCTGAAGAAGAAGAAGGATCTCTCTCACATTCAATGTTTCAGGTGTGGCAAGTATGGTCACTTTGCTCGAGATTGCAAATTAAGGTCTACATAACATGTCTCTACTGCGGAAATTAACATAGGGACATCTCAGAAGGAGCCAAGTTCAAAAGTCAATTCAGAAGGTTTCTTATTCTAAAGTCAATCAGTTTCTTCGAAGAGGAGGAAATAACATTCAGAGGGAGTCTGACAAACCAATAGAAGCAACTTGGAGCTTCAGAGGGAGTCACATCATCATGAAGATTTGTTGTAATGTATATTTCTCTGAAAAGGAGAAATATGAGGTGAAAGCCCTTGTAGTGTATATTTCTCTGAGCCGGATAAATATGAGGTGAAAGCCCTTGTAGTGTATATTTCTCTGAGATAGAGAAATATGAGGTGTGAGCCCTTGTTCATCTCTGAGACTAAGATGTGTTTCTTTCCACACATGGGAGTAGCCATTGTGGACCTCATGTTGAGAGACTCCATGATGACATCACGTTGAGAGACTTCGTGATGAACGCTTGTACATCTTTGAGACTGAGATGTGGGTGCAGCCATTACGAGCATCATGTTGAAAGACTCCATGACGACGATATCTGGAAAATACCTCCCTAGCTAAGAGGGAGTGTTAGTGTTTTATAGCTTCGGGAGCTATTTTCTCTTTGGCTAAGGCAGGTCGGCCTTCATGTATTAAATAATATTTTTAAATTCTTTACTCTCTAAAGGAGCCAACCTAGTGAAGAGGTCGCCCCTCCATAAGGAAGGTGAGCTATGTCATTTAATCAATAAAAAACATTCATTCCAATTTGTATCTTATCTGCAGTCATTCGCTTCTTATCAGCAGATGTTCACCTATTATCAGCAGTAGATATTCGCCTATTATCAGCAGCAGATATTGTTCGCCTTTATCAGCAGCAAGAGAGTTCAGGCTGTCTTAACAGCAGTTCTATTATAAGGAGAAGTGTCTCCATTATTTGTGTCAGACTCAGCCTTGTGTAAGGCCTGATTGTAAACAGTATTCTACACTTATATTATCTGATATATAAGAGATATATTCTGCTGGGTTTTTCTCCCTCGAGAAGGAGGGTTTTCCCAGGGTATCTGCTGTGTTCATTGTTCCTATGTGTTGCATTTTCCATGTGCATTTTCTATTGCTTTCATTTCTGATCCTAAATCTAACAGGTGCTGAGCGGCTAGATGTGAATAAATCCCTGTAAAATTAGTATGCCAGCCTAATATATAATTAGAGTTTACTTAGCACTGGCAGTTGATGATAGAATGGTGTGCTGATTACCTTCTGAGATTTCCTTAATTAAGCCGGCTCCTCAACACAAGAAAAAATGCATTTTCCAGCAGGATTAATATAAAATAAAATTATAATTATAATTTATTTTCAACCAAGGGATATTTGAAGAGGTGCGTCTATTGAGGGAAAATTCAAAATTCTATTTAAAGGAGGAAGGCCATGCAAGGATAAGGGATGATGATTGTGAAGACATTTTTATATCTGAATATTACTCCTTGTGGAGCCTGGGCTGTCATTCAAACAACCTGAGGACGAAAACCCTCTAAGTCAGAAATTAGAGGACGAAAACTCCCTAATATACATTGTAGAGTTAGTGGACGAAAACCCCTGATCCAGGCAGATTTGGGAGACATTTCAAAGGCATTTCAGTAAGAATAGTAAGAAAAATTATCAGCAGATACAAAGGATAACTGCAATTTCTGGGTTAATATCATATTTATAATTAATTGTGCAAACTATTATTGTGCACCAAGATTTATTATCTTTAAGAAAAATTAAAAAAATTAAGCAGGATATTACATCTAATTTAACATCCTTGAATTGTAACTTTAGTTTCCTGCAAACAGATAGTGCTAGATAATACCATCTTTGTCTCTATTTTTGTAATTACTCACTGCTTGAAATTTCCTTTGATGAGAAAGTGCAGGTAAAATTATCAAATCTGCAGCTGATATGTACACTTATATATTGCAAGACCATACTTTAAATCTTGGTCATACAAGTTTTCACCACCTTTTCTGACAGTGATCATACACGTTTTCCATTGTTTGGTGGTGGGAGCTAGCAACAGTAAGATGTAGAATGATGCATGTGATTCAACAAGGATATCAGAACTGAGTGTCAAATGGAATGTTAGAGGAACACAGTTTTCAAGAAAATGATTAAATTTTTTATACACTGATTTATGACCAGTTGCCATAGAGGACTAAGGAAGCACATCCTAAGTTTGATAGAGAACCCTTATGTTGGTGTCATTACCCTCATGTGCATGGGGGGCATGGGAAGAACATTCTTGATGCAACATGCATATAGCAAGAATAATGAGAGGTATGAGAATTCTGCTTAGATTTTTGTTTCCAAGTGTTTCCGTTAAATATTTACAATGCAACCTTGGATTGCAAATAGAATTAGAAATAGACAGGGGTATCAGTGAAGTTATTCATGGTGAATTAGATGGAAAACATTGTTTGACAGTTCTGAATGACGTGTGGACCAGAAGTATGGAGAATAGCTTGGTAAATAACTTTATTTCAAGAATTGGGCTTCCTGAGTGCCAGAATGGCAAGTGCGAAATTCTAATCAACACAAAAAGTAGGATTTCAAACTCTAGGCTAGAAAGAAAATGGGGGTTAAAATTGAAATAATGGCTGATTTCAAAGGACCCCATCATGCAGGCTCTAAAGCCCAGTTATGAGTCCTTGCCTCAACATCTAAAAATCTGTTTCACTTGCTTTTGTTTCTTTCCCAATGGCTGTCTTATTCACTGTGAGTATCTCATACATTTGTGGATAGCAGAGGGAGTTACTCCTTGAGACAAATACAAGCTAGATATTGGGTTGAATTACCTAATTCAGCTTGCAGATATATGTTTAGTTTATGTAACAGGACAGTCTTTGGACTCTTCAGCCTTTTGCTCTGTCCATGATTTATCGATGGGTGTGGCTATTTATATTTCTATGGAAATTAGATGTGAATTTGCTCCTCCCTCTATCCTTAGAAGCTACCGCAGGATATTGTTGGCTCAGCAAAGTAAGGATACTAATGCTATTTCACAGGGCAGAGCAGTCTTCGTAGTCTGTTATTTCTCCACACTCTTTTTTTTTTTTAATTCAAGGGGTAAACGCTTTTGACCGGAGCTATGAACCGGATACAACCATTCAACAATACCACCCCAACGGGGTTTGAACCTTGGTGGCAAGAACAACAATGCCACCTATAAACCATCACACCATGCCAATACCGGCCATTTCTCCACACTCTTTCACTGTCTAGAAAATTTTAAAATTCAAAAATATTTCAGAGCAATTGTTTGATCATCTGAGAGTGCTGCAGGGAAAAACTTCTTGTGGACCTTCATGTTGTAGGGACCCTAAGAACTTTGTTATCATATGCATATTGGAGTTTCATTTCTATTAATAGTTTTAACATATGAAGATGGTCTGATCTCTACTATTCACTCTATGTGAAAATAGCTCTAGCAACCATTGCATTTACAGCATTAGCTGGCATCCATTCAATACTAAATAATTCTATCACAGTTCGAAATATATTTACGTGAAGAAACAAATAGGTATCTAACAGTAGGTATTACAATAATATCATATATGAAAGCATCCACAGCTAAAACCACAGAACCAATGCCATTTATGTAACAAGAAGATTGTTTTCAAATGAAATAAAACACAACAAAAATGATATGTCCGCATTCAGATTCCAAAAACAAAATAAATCACTGAAACCATGGCAAGTGACTTACCTCAAGATTCTGCACAAATTGTGTTGTGTGGTTAACGATGCCGATAAGAAAAAATTAGTAGAGTTTGCAGGAAAAAATATTACAAAACCCTACCAAAGCAGAAATATTTTTAAATGAGACGAACCAAATTCACTCTCCCTACAGCTGCTGCTTCAATCCAGTCACAGTAAGCGTAAAGTAATGCAAAAATATCAGGGTTTTAGAACTACTAAGATTTTTGCAGCCTTTTAAACGAAAAATTGGTTGCGAGTTAAAATTTGTTTTCAGGCGTGGGGCGAGGAACGTTTCGTCTGCCTGAAAGTTGTTTTTCCCGGCATGAGACAACTTTTCCGATAAAAGCTTCAACAAAATATAGCCCTAACGGCTAATAAAACCCATCTTCTACTCCGTTATGTGCCTTCATATTTTCCTATTTAAAAATAATTGAAAACCTATTTTTTATAGATTATTAAAACAAGTGAAAACTTATTTTTATAGATTATTACTGGATGTCATGTTTTCAGGCTTATTGCTAATAACACTTGTTTTAAGTTTGCACGCCTGAAAACAAGTGTTTAGTAAGTTTGCATGCCTGAAAACAAGTGTTATTAGTAATAAGCCTGAAAACATGACATCCAGTAATAATCTATAAAAATAAGTTTTCACTTGTTTTATACATGTTTTCAGGCTTATTACTAATAAACCTATTTTTATACATGTTTTCAGGTTTATTACTAATAAACCTATTTTTAACAGGCTTATTACTAATAAACCTATTTTTATACATGTTTTCAGGCTTATTACTAATAAACCTATTAGGCTTATTACTAATAAACCTATTTTTATACATGTTTTCAGGTTTATTACTAATAAACCTATTTTTAACAGGCTTATTACTAATAAACCTATTTTTATACATGTTTTCAGGCTTATTACTAATA
>VDFB02363269.1:0-17785 GCA_007258455.2 Sequoia sempervirens
TAAATCTAAGAACTGTTGCCAAGGTCAAGGTTAACTCTGTGCAATCTAACTTTATCTAGTATTTGGACCTGAACTGTCCAGTTTGAACCCTCTTCTGAGGATATCCCTTATTTGGTTGTAAATAAATTTATTGTTTTAATCAATCAAGGGTACAGTCTGCCCCTGCTAGCGTTAGCAGTGAATTGACAGTTATTTCACTTTATTTAAACTGAATCCTAAGAGTGAAGCCCTAGGGATATTACATTATTTTCTCCTAAGTTTCAACATTTTCTTCTGTTAAATATATGGTACTTCTTTACTGAAAATAGTTACTAGGATCTTTGCCCAGACTTTAATCAGTTCAAATTTTAAATAATTTTCTTTATGCTGTATAAGAACTCTCTACATGAGATATTATCGTATTTACTGTCTCATTTCTATTATTTTTGGGTCCCAATGTTCTGCTGCCTATATCTTGCTGAAGTGGCCCACAGATTTGTGCTTAAGTGGTATAAGATCTGGGCGTTTTTCCTATTATTAAAATTTCAGTTTACGCCATTGTCCAAGCTTGGTCTCCCGAGTGAAATAATAGCATGAATTTATATATTCTATGTGCTTTATTTTTTAACCATAAATATTGTTCTAGAATATGATACATGATCATGTTCCTATTACAGAGATTCTGATAGATATTTGCCAGCTCCATTGAGAAATCTTTCTTTCTCAATGAACAGAGTTCTCGGACAAGGGTCACTCCTAGTTTTCAATTTGTCATTGGATCAGTACCTCTGGCGTACCACTCTTGTGATAATGCATGTCAAGATCAATGATGAACATTGGATGCATCAAAGAAAGTTGGATCACTCCCCCAAATCAGCCTCCTGGCTCTGTTATTGGATTATTCTGTTACATGGGAACATTCAGAACCAAGAAAACATTTAGTAATTTAGCTAATAGCTATGCAAAATCTATTGCTAATGTGAAAGGTTATGTTTAACAAATGTTCTAAATTAAATAATTTCAATAAATTGTTTTTGAAGCAAAAGATTACAAAAACCTGCTCATGTGAAATTTGAGCTTGATACTGGCTTCCCAAGATGGTAGGGCTTTTTGAAAGATCCCTCAGCACTCCCTGCACGAAGTGCAAAAATAACAGTGAATATGTGTTAATATATTTTGGAGAGTAGTACAATTTGGAATTGACATATAACAAAATGGTAAAAAATATAATATATAAACTAGATGGAATTTTTAAGACATGCTTATAGCACCTATGCCTCAGGATAATCTTCAGATGTAAAAGTCAAAAGAAACCAAAATAATTAGTGTGCTAATAATTTTTTAGGTCATCAACAAGCAAGATAACAATTTGGGTATGAGACTCCAAATTTTGTACTCTTGGGTTTTAAACTTGCAACCAAATTTAGTAGCAAACTCAAACTTACCAATCACCCTAAAGGCTAAACACAATGGACCCCAATTGTTGAGTAACAAGGTGAAACTACTGCAATTAAATCTTCTACAAAGTGTACGCAAATCTGAAATATGCTTCTTTATCCAGAATTATAATAAAAGATTATTATGTAGATGCATAAATCAGCAATAACAATAAAATCAGCAAACCATATAGACACAAGATTTACATGGAGAAACCATTTCCAAGAAAAAACTCCAACAAAGAAAGAGGACAAGTGTGTATTAATCTTCAATGAACATGTTACAATATCAACACACTAACAATGCACTCTAACAGCACTCTGCAACACCTATGTACTTGTAAACAATGACATGAAACCACCATCCCATACCTCTAATATATAGGCAAGCAAAGAGGCCAAAACCATGGTATCGTGCGAAAACCCCACACCCGCCTTGGAGACCATCTTCTAAGAATAGTAAATACATTAATGACTTCACATTGGTGTCAAATTGTCTCAATTAATCATTCACCAAATAGAAAACATAATCCAATAACCCCCCAATGGTTCACATCGTCAAGTCTAACCCTCCATTTTGGGGTCCACTAACTCATGCAAGCTCCATCCATCATAACAAGATTTTCCACCTCTTCCTCTAGCACCTAAGATTGGGTAAGTGCCTTAAATGAATTCAAAATCACTTGTAACCGCCATCATTGTGCTTCACCTCCTTCATGAATGCATATGACAACTAATGCAAAGATTCTAGAGGAATCTAAATGTAATGTCCCCACTCTAGTCAGTATTCAAGAGTAGTGGAGTTAGCCTATTTCTTGGACCCTCGTGGGCTAACAGGATCTGGTGAGGGGGTCAGTGACCGTTTTGGTGGGTATTGCCATTCCCACCCCTTTCACCTCAGTATTGGTTTCAGACTTTCAATATAGGCATATGGAGTTCAGTGTTTGCCAGCTTCTGACGGCACGGAAAAATACTGAGTTGGGAAGGAGTTATGGGTATTTTGGTGGTTAAGTTATTAAATTAACTTTAAATGATTTATTATAAAGTCAAATTGACTTTATAAAGTAAAACGCCACTTAAATACTTTATAAAGTAATGAAATACTTTATTAAGTGATATTTAAATCACTTAAGGTGCCCAACTATGGAAAAAGACTTAAAATACATTTAAATGTATTTTAAAACAAATACAAAAGGCAATTGGCGTGCTTTTCTTTAAAGTCGTGCCTTTGAGAAGATATAAGGCAAAAAGCTTGCAAGTCGACCTCATTCTTGATCATTTGACATTGCAACTTTTTATCTTCTCTGTGATTTTGTCTGAGGACAAGGGTTTCAGGAAAACCTTCATTGAAGAACGAGAATTCTTCACTGAATCTGTGATTGTGAGGCTGTGAAACACCAGTCGAATGATTGCCATTGTGGGAGCTTCATCCAAAAGTTCATCTGTGCTATCAAAGTTATTCTATTCTGTATTTACAGGTTTTTAAATAAGAGGGCTTACAGATCTGGGACGCCATCTTCACATTTCTCAGCTTTCAATAAAGATTAACACTCAGCATTCAATGGTCGTACCTTGCCTTGAAAGGCGTGCTCTTCTGGGAGTGGCGTGTGAAGCTAGGAGCCAAAGCGCTTCATTTTTTGCTCTTATCTGGACTCTATCCTAGGCGCCTACACTTCACAACTACATTCCTCTAGTTTCTGCAAGGGAGAAAGTTGATCCAGGCTCCAAGCGTTGTATTTATCCAGTTTCAACCATTCTTGCCTGGCAAGTGCAATAATTTGTTATTTAAATATTCTAGAGAGATTCGGGTATGTCTATTGTTCATGATCTATTTGTAGCAGTTGAATAATGCTTAATACATAGACAGTTTCTCAAATCTAGCTTAAATTTGAGTTTTATGTACATTTTATGCTTGGCACCCCTTCTACTTTTTTCTAAAATTCTTCTTAAAATCAATCAAAACATAAAAAGATTAGCAGAAAACTACTGCGATTGAGTTGGAGCCAGTTGGGCTCATCACACTAAATTACAAATTATTTCTCCAATTACACCCTAGACCAATGTTACAAGACTTGGACTCGGCAAACCAATTTTGGATCGGACTCGGACACGAAGCCCAAACTCGGCGCAAACTCGACAAATAGAAAAAACCCAAGAAATTCAAAGATTTTTTAAGGATTTAAAATTTGTTTCATGCACCCTTTAATAAATAAACCTTAAAGACACAATAACATCATCAAATAGAAATTACTATGATCCCATACACAAGCATACATCAATCACATAAGTATAAACGCAAATTTTAGTTGAACGAAATAACACATTCAGATATATAAATATTGTCAAATGTATACAAAAACTCAAATGGCATCAAAACTAAAAATATAAGTCTATGGCTCCGAAGAGCTTGCATTACTCATCTCAACATCACGACAAGTCATGCGCTAGTGTCTAAGATAAGTCCTAGATGATGATGTAACCATGATATTTGCTTGTGTCTCAGTGATTGGTGTGTATATTCAAGTGAGGAATTTATTATTAAATTTTTTTTGAAGCCTTCAAGACTGCATGTTGTGGTCTTATGAAAGAAACAAGATAATCCTTGATTATGGATTTGACTGTGAAAGATGCAAAGATTTGCAATAGGGATACGTATTTTATAGGTTTTATGATCATGATTCATCATTGGCCTATAACATGCTTAGACCTATAGTTTGATGAGGGTTTGGGGGAAACACCCCAACGGCGTCGAGGAGCAACGCCCCTTGTGGGCGTAAAGGGGCAGCGCCCCTTGCGGGGTCCCATGGTAGCACCCCTCACGCTCCCACCACCAAGCCCAAATGAAGACCTTCAAAACCACACAAACCTTCATGACGCACACCATTTAATTAAAAAAATTCTAAA
This sequence comes from Sequoia sempervirens, assembly GCA_007258455.2. Taxonomy (NCBI): domain Eukaryota; kingdom Viridiplantae; phylum Streptophyta; class Pinopsida; order Cupressales; family Cupressaceae; genus Sequoia; species Sequoia sempervirens. The sequence continues at coordinate 4,320 of VDFB02363269.1, forward strand.
TGAAAGATTGCAAATTTTTTTTAAAAAATTAATTAAAATAGCTGAATCTGAGGCACGAGACTCGCCAGTTTTGGCGAGTCTGGCGAGTCTCGGCGAGTCTGATGAGTACTCGGCTGTCAAGTCTCTGGGACTCGTTTAGGGTCACCCACCTCGCAACTCACCAAGTCTAGGCGAGTTTCTGTGAGTCCTGTAACACTACCCTAGACATCCAAGTACACCTTCCAAGAGTGTTGAAGACACAAAATATACATACAATTGCAAGGTAAATGGCACTTTAATCGTAACATTCTCCCACTTGACATTATACTGTATGTTCGTAAAATTGCACCCCTCGCAATTTCACATACATCTTTGCATCCACTTTAGTGTCCACTCCCTTGGCACTTGTGTAGGCTCATTTTAGCGCATGCATCAGCATTTTTCTCTTCTCAGAATGCTCCAACACCCTTTTCAGCAACTTCCCTCGCATGTCATCTTTTCGTCGAACTTTGTGCTTCTTTTGTTTTCATCGTTTTGTAGCGTGATGTGTTTACACACTAGCGCGCCACACGGACGTCTGTGCGCCACGCAAACATCCTGCGACGTTTCAACGCTCAAACTACCGTTTTTGAGCATGCTTTCCACTTGTCACCTCCTTTGGTCGGCGGTAACGGCTCGAGATGCTTTGTAACCACCCGGGAAGCTTCCTTTTGCTTCTTTTCTCTCTTTAAAAGATGTCCTTTCACTTCATTTGCAACTCTTCCTCCATTTCTAGCTCCACTCTTTTGCTTCTAGCTTCCCTCTTACTTTGGCTCCAACATTCTACTCTCCAACCTTTGCTTGCATAGCTTCATGTAGCTTGTTGTAGCAGCTTCAAGCTCTCTCAAGATCCCTTTAAAACACTCTTTGCAGCTCTATTTCCCTTACTTCATGCTTATGAGCATCCTGGGGATTCCATATCCCCTACTATTTGCATACTTACTTTGTGATACAGGTTCTCCTCTTTGAGTAGGGATTGTTTTTATCACCTCCTTTGTGATACAGGTTCTCCTCCTCGAGAAGGGATTTCTTTCATCACTCCTACTTGGTGGTGCAAGTTCTACTCCTGAGCAGGTTTTGTTTTCACCACACGCTTTGTCCATTTCAGTTACACTTTCTCTCTATCTTCTTGGTTGTCCGTGGAGGTGAGACCACTAAAACGGGGGTTTGACTAAAGCAAACCCCTATACAACCCCAACACTTTCTCCAAGTATCTTAGAGACACAGGTTTTGAAGACATTTGTTTGGTGGAGGCTGCATCACTTTCGGCGTGGTTGTAAGTATTTCTTTCCTTTCTTCTCCTTATCTCTAACATTTCTATTTCACTTTATTTCAGTTATATTGCATTCTACTACTTTATGGCATTAAATTCTTGCTTAATCGGATAGCCTATAAATTCTTAGCAATCGGATAGCTTCATGATCATTTAGGCATTTTAGCGATAAGCTTCGTTCTCTGAATATACGAGATGCCAGCGTGCCACACTATCATCCATATTCTGCGCTAACGTCCTTTGGCCAAGAGCTTGTCAATTTGTCCATAAAATCTCTGTGACCTACTCTCTCAAATTCTGAAACTCTCGTTGTTGTTCTTGAGGTAGTTTAGGCAGTTCACCCGATGAGGCTCTGAATAAAGAGAACTTCGTGAGTAGAAATCCCCTCTTCTACATTTTGGTGAACCGCGTGAAGAAAATCTTCCAAAACTAGGAATTTATTTACCCCTACTTGGCGGGGTCATAACTTTTGACTCGGTGCTCGGAATTCAAAACCGTTTGCACCGTTGGAAAGGTCTCCTAGAGAACTATTTCAGTCCCTAAAATACAAGTGCCTTCCGGCAATCTAATTTTAAAGACCGGCCCTTAAAGTTCCGACCTCAAAATTCGCTCACGAAGACCTAAAAGCGCCAAATTACTAGAACATAGAAAATGCCAAAAATTGTAATGAATTTAATATCTTCTTTTATTAGTTCAATATCTAATTTTGTTCAAATATTAATGACATTCCATTTCATGCCGTATTGGCGGTGACTTGGCTTTGCCTATGTCACTTGGTATCTTGATCCTTCTCACTAAAGTCCTCGGCTGAAAGGATATTCTGTCGCAAGAAGATGAAATCATCGATACCTTTCTTAATGTTACTCTACCTTCTCTCCATTCCAATGTACTCTCTTCTAGAGATGATGCATTAGTGAATGATGATTCTCTTCTCCATTCCAATGCACTCTCTTCTAGAGATAATGCATTTGTGAATGATAAGTCTAACTTTCATTCCAATGCACTCTCTTCTAGAGATGTTGCATTTGCGAATGATGAATCTTATATTTGTTCTAATGCACTCTCTCCCAAAGATGATGCATTAGCAAATGATGGATCTCCTTCCACATTTGATCCTGTTTGGATCGATGTTGAGAATATGTATTCAAATAATTGTTCTACTAACTGTGATGATTCTGTAAATGTAATCTATGTCTCTAGTGCCCCTCAAGGGCCTAAGAGACCAGTCATTTACGTGACTCCAGCTAGTCCTCCTAAAAGGGTTTGTTCTATTAATGGTGTTCCATTTGATAGTGACTCTCCTGATCTTTCTAAGGCTCCCTCTCATAGAGCAGTAGCCCATACTTATGAGAATAGAATGAATAAACAACCAAACCTTCCTCAAGCTCCTAAACCTACAACTAAAGCACCTAGTGATAATAATCTTGTCAAGCAACCTCGGGTTACTCCAGCTAAGATCTCACTGTGGGACTTGCTTCAGTCTACTCCGGTTTATCAAGGTATGCTTCAGGAAGCCTTGCAAAAGATCCTCTTGCCTTCTTTCGCTAGGTTGACGGATGCTAATGCGTTGATGGCGTATATTCGTGTGGATTTGCCGAATATCACGTTCTATCCGCAAGAGTTCCCGCCTCCGAAAGTACAGAAGCAAGCGGATCCTCTAATGATTATAGTCAACATTAATAAAATTGGCATTAGACGTACTCTCGTTGACGCTGGTTCAACACTCAATGTATGTAGCATCGATCTATTGCCTAAGATTAATATTGACTCATCTTCTCTTAATTCTTCTTTTGTTGTCATTCGTGGGTTTGATAATGTCGATCGACAAGCCCTAGGCATGATAGTCTTGCCTTTGAGGTTGGGACCTGTTACCGTACCTACCCTTGTATATGTTATGTCAAAAAAACTACCTTATAACCTTCTTCTTAGTAGACCGTGGATTCACGCTATGGGTGCAGTCTCGTCTACCTTGCATAAATCTATCAAGTTCATTATTAATAATAAAGTAGTCACAATCAAGGCTGACCCTGATGCTATGCACTTATGTGAGATGGCAGTTGTTGGTCGAGCTTCAGTTGTGCCTACTCTTATTCCTTCAATGTCTTCTAGTGTGTCAATGTTTACTCCAGCAATACCTACTACAGAGGATACTCTCGAGATAAATGTCCCTAAGGAAGATCCTTCTAAAGCAAGAAATCCTAAGTCTACTCTTTCTGCTTCTCAAAAGAATGCATGTCTTGGTGATGATTGGGGTTCCTTAGACTTCACAGATTCCTTCATTCAGGAATATAAAGTCTACTTGATCCACTCAGACCTTCCAATAACATCATCCACACCCGCTATCAAAGATGATTGTTCTTTTGTATCGCAGGATGGTGTGAGCACAAATTGTAATGTTCTTAGTGTTGATCCTCCTTCTGAGGAAGATGATCACACTTATGTTAAGGAAAACAACATTGGTAGTCCTATCAAGAAGGCTAATGGTGATCCCGTATGAGGATCCTCCATTGTCTTCCATCTTTGTATCTTCTTCCTGTGAGTAGGCAAGTCTTTCTCTACAAGAGAAAGGGTTGCTTCCCGCTCCTCATTCTTTATCTAAGCAAGAGTGTATTTTGTTGTGGCTCCTAAAAGCCCGCTTGATTACTCTTCCTCCTACACGCAAGAAATATCATAAACATAATAAACATTCTTTCTGTGCATACCATCAAGTGCTTGGCCATTCCACTAGTGAATGTAAGGCGAAGGATAAAATACAACAGCTTGTTGATTGGGGTGCCATAAAACTCTTGTTGGAGTTGGCCTTTTGCCTTTACTTCATGACAAGTGATACTCGAGGTCTACCTCTCTATCCTATATGTTCTAAGTGTGCATGGTTCTCCTCCCCTGTATGTTGGGGGCAATGATAACTCATTTTGGAGATGTGTGTCCTTCTTAAGGACCCCCTCTCTTCTCCCTATCTTTCAATTGAAGTGTCCCTTGAGTGGACCCCTCTTCCTTTTGAAGGGTTCCTGAGGGACCCCCTTTGAAAGTCTTTATCTCAAATGGATTCTTTCGTGTCTAGCTTGGGGGCAACCTGACTAGACCAATTTCATATCTTCGCGTCTAGGTTGGGGGCAGCCTGACTAGACCTATTTCATACAGTTACGTCTAGCTTGGGGGCAGCCTGACTAGACCTATCTTTTCTGTGACTATCCTGCAACGCAGCTTGTAGTAGCCACAGGATTCTCTAATTTGTCTTGCTCTGCAGGACCGAGAACCTGTAGAGCTCCTTTACATCCTTATTTGGTGATACGGGTTTTCCTCCTCGAACGGGGATTGCTTTTATCACTCTTGCATTCATTTCATTTTTATTTCTCTTCTCAACTTGCGTATACCAGATCGAAGATCTACATCTTCTCCATCCTAAGTATATGCCCTTCCACTCTTCATTTTTCTATATGTTATTTCTTAATTCGGGGACAATGCATAGTATTGAGACAACCTTCTACATCGGGAGTTAACTGCTTAGTATGTGTCTTAGACAATGGTCGATGTTGCATCCTGTGGTGGTTTGAAGAGTTGTTTGCTTCCTTTACAGTATCCTTTTGGCATATGATGTTATTTATATTGAGTAGATTTCCTTTAGCGTGCATATTAGCATAGACTCATATGCCCGCTAAAGTGGGGGCAAAATGTATGATCGTAAAATTGCACCCCTTGCAATTTCACATACATCTTTGCATCCGCTTTAGTGTCCACTCCCTTGGCACTTGTGTAGGCTCATTTTAGCCACTGCATCAACCTTTTTCTCTTTTCAAGATGCTCCAGCACCCTTTTCAGTAGCTACCCTCACGTGTCAGCTTTTCATCGAACTTTGTGCTTCTTCCATGTTTGCGTTGTTTTGTAGCGTGATGTGTTTAGACACTAGCGCGCCGCGCTAGCATCCTACGACGTTTCAATGCTCAAACAACCGTTCTCAAGCATGCTTTCCACTCGTCACCTCCTTTGGTCGGTGGTAACGGCTCGAAGATGCTTTGTAACTGCCTGGGAAGCTTCCTTTTGCTTCTTTTCTCTCTTTAAAAGATGTCCTTTCACTTCATTTGCAACTCTTCCTCCATTTCTAGCTCCAGTCTTCCGCTTCTAGCTTCTCTCTTACTTTGGCTCCAGCCTTCTACTCTCCAACCTTTGCTTGCATAGCTTCATGTAGCTTGTTGTAGCAGCTTCAAGCTCTCTCAAGCTCCCTTTACAACACTCTTTGCTCTATTTCCCTTCATTCTTGTGAGCATCTTGGGATTCCATATCCCCTACTATTTGCATACTTACTTTGTGATACGGGTTCTCCTCCTTGAGCGGGGATTGCTTTTATCACCTCTTTTGTGATACGGGTTCTCCTCCTCAAGCGGGGATTGCTTTTATCACTCCTACTTAGTGGTGCGGGTTCTACTCCTGAGCGGGTTTTGCTTTCACCACACGCTTTGTCCATTACAGTTACTCTTTCTCTCTATCTTCTTGGTTGTCCGTGGAGGTGGGAACACCAAAACGGGGGTTTGACTGAGGCAAACCTCTATACAACCCCAACACTTTCTCCAGGTATCTTATAGACACAGGTTTTGAAGACATTCGTTTGGTGGAGGCTTCATCACTCGTGTGGTTGTAAGTATTCTTTCCTTTCTTCTCCTTATCTCTAACATTTCTATTTCACTTTATTTCAGTTCTATTGCATTCTACTACTTTATCGCATTCTGTAAATTCTTAGCAATTAGATAGCTAGCTTAGGCATTTTCTGTGATAAACTCATTCTCTGGTCCGTACGAGACGCCAGCGTGCCACGCTGTCGTCCGTATTCTACACTAACGTCCTTTGGTCTAGAGCTTGTCAGTTTGTCCATAAAATCTCTATGACCTACTCTCACAAATTTTGAAACTCTTGTTGTTGTTCCTGAGGTAGTTTAGGGCAGTTCGCCCCGTGAGGCTCTCTGAATGAAGAGAACTCATGAGTAGCGAATCCCCCTCTTCTACATATACATTGCAAATACATCCATAGGAAATATAAATACAAAAACATAAAAGAATGGGCATGTTCAAGCTGCCTATATGGAATCCAAATTGTCAATGAATCTATGTGAAAAATTTCTATGCTTCCAGCAAGCAATTTCTCACCTATATGCACAGAAAAACTCAAATTAGAGGCACTCAATCATATTTGAAATAATCTGGACAACTTTTAATTGCGACTGAATTGGCATTTTTAAATCAAACATAAGAAAGAGAAAATATCATCATTTGCTTTCACTGCAAGAGAACCCTTCAGTTTGTAACCTCGTAAAGAAAGATTCAACAGATGAGACTCAAGCATGGATATCTAATGCTGGGTAATACTAACATCAACACTACAACATTTAGGGAAGACAATATCACATTTTTACGAGGCTCAGAAAACATATTAGTGAAATGGGAAAAGGCAAATCAATGCCACAAGTCAAATGAAATGCTGTATATCTGTCAAGCACAAGTCAAGAGAAATAATATATTATTTGCAGCGTTAACCAAACACAACAGATTCAGCAATCAATGGTCTAACCTTGTTGGCCCATACCAACCCACAGGCATTGCAAAGTGTCCTTGGTCCAGATGGGCCACGACGCATCATTGGAGTAGATCTTTCATCGACACCACAATGAAGGCAACTGTCACATAAATATACAAATTCCATTAGCCTTGTTTCTGCAATTGTACTTTCCTGATGCAAAATGCAAACCTACCTATTGGAATAGGTGGGAAAAATGCAACTAAAAACACAGGTGCTTACATGTAATAGGGCTAAAAGCCTAAATATCATGGAATGAAAAAAATAGCATTTTGAATGTTTCATCAGTACTGACTAAAGACCCGACAGAATGGAAATGGAAACTTTGCACCTTACTCATGCAATCCAATCTCATAAACTTGACTTGAAAACAGAATGCCCATTTTTGGAGTTTGCATGAAATTAAAAATCAGAAACAATTTTAACTTCATCAATATCAAGTCAAGAACCAATACGTGAAAAGTGTCACTAGATTCCCACAAATAAATTTAGATGTACCGGCCCAAGAAGATAATTTCTATAAAGAAATAAGTCACTAAAGAGAATCATACATTTTGATGCTACAAGAACACAAACATTCCTATGTAAATGTTATATAGCATGTTCATCTCAAAATGTCTGAAGGAGCAACTCGATCTTTAAAGAATATTACATATTTTTTTACCATTACTTATAAGTTATATCACATAACAATGATATTGATGTAAGAATCCTCCTCCATTAACGGGAAGGGAGGAAATTAATCAATGGCAGTGAATGATCAAAGCACATGGATAGGAATCAAGACAACAATTTACAATAGCACATCAGGAGTGCCAAAAGGGCTCCAACAAATTGAAATAAACACATTTAAAACAAAATCTAGACCTAGATCAAGGAAGCAAAAGAAGCTAACAAGAAGGGTGTAAATCTTAGACATAGCAGTATATAAAAAGCCAGTAGTACAGAAAAGTCCTATGAAATGTTGCCCCCCTGCAAAAAAGGAAAAAGTTGATGATAGAACCAGGAGAAGAGAACCAATGGAGAATAAAGCTCTAACCTTCATCAGTGTCAGTTAGAAGAGGGACCAGCATTGCTGATCACCACAAAAGGGTCAAGGTTCTGATGATGTCGTGAGTAGATGACCAGGGATAAGAGCATGCAGCTGAACAACCCTTCACATCTTACCAGTTGGTAAATTAATGAAGCATTAGTACATGTCTGAGTGTGACATAATCTGAGCTGAAACAGCCTTTAATGCCAAAGCTCATGCAGTACCATCACTTTCAACATAGCTGAATCCTCACCCAGTTCCCATGGTATATCAGGCAATGTTACAATGTTACCTGAAAGTTCCTTCAGCACAGCTTCAATTTTGCTGCCATCTGCTTTGAATAAAGTCAGACCACAATCTGCCATATCAGGAGCATATTTGCAGACTCTCGATCATTTATGATTAGTTATCCTCTCTATTACGAAATGCTCAGACGATTGCCTTGCCCATCAAACACTGTTAAGGCTCTCTGAGTTCCTTCATTTAGCATAAAAATCAGAGCTGGCCCTATTTACTTAGCATATTTTCAGGTTTAGACATTCATATATAACACTCAACACAAAACCTTCCCAAATTGGGAATTCCAGGCTAATAACCTCTTATTTCTACATTACACATTGTGCAGGCCACAAGAAACCTTGCACCCAGACTACAACTTCAAAATTGGAAGACCGGCCATGGTTAAAACTCAAAGATTTTATACAGACACCTGTGCCAACCTTGTCACTAAATTTTACTGGACTGAAAAGTTAAGAGCACTGGCTAACTTATTATTAACATAATGTTATGGATCTCAGTGTCTTTAAAAACATGCCACTTCTGGTCATCTACTCTTTGAGAATTTTATTTGAGTAATTGTGTAAATGGTATTCTTTGTATTTATCTTTTGTCAATCCTTTACGAATGCACTAGACACTCCTGCTTTCATACTTATTGCAGTCCCTTTGGCCATCTGGGCAGTCATCACACTTATTACATAATTACCTAAAAAATATTTGAGACACACAGATACTACACATGTGCCTTCTTGTATGTGTTTTTCTGGCTTAGGAACTGCACACATTCCACTTCAGTAGGTAAGGTATGTCCTTTTGTAGATTAGACTGCAAATTTGCATTCAAGATAAAGTCTCCAAACCTGCCTAACCTGCAATAAGCCTGGAAAATTGCCTCTCTTTTGACCTAAAAAGTCAGCACATCAACTGCAAAAACTAATAAGCATATAATGTAGGAAAAGGAAATTGAATCTACAGAGCAAATGGCAAACCTATAACTCAACATGTAGCCAAATGGAGAAATCATAATTGAAGTTCCTCTGGTAGCAGTCATACTAACCTGATCAAGATGCAACCTATGTAACCTAAAATCAGGAGAAACCTGGATAATACAAAAGTAATGGATATTTTTCAAAATGAGATCAATACATGTCTTAAGGAGAGTGGTAAGGAAATGATAGCATTCAGAGATAGCTATAAAATAGGTTTCTAATACATGCAAGAACTTATTAAGAACAATGGGCATTAGTAGAAAGTTAAGGAAGCATTGAAAGGCCAAACTCAAAAGAAACAGAAGTGGGACCCTCAAAGACAATCTCTCAAAAGGCATGCAGGAATTTGAATCCAACAAAATACTTCTAAACACAAGCATCACATATGATAAGTACAAGTTAATTTCTAAAATCAAAAGATAAAGTAAATGGTATCAGTGTTTATTTTATAAGTTAATAAGCATTTGGTATCCAAATTCTTCTTTGAGTCACTAACAAGAGACAGGAGAAGTGATGAAACAAGATATTTGACAGCCAGCTTAATTTAGAATTGCAGCAGCTAATATAGAATATGAAGTCAATATTTGGAGTAATATTAAGTAAAAATTCATTGCAATCTTCCCTAAAACTGTTTCTAGGACAATATAAATAGCTATGTGAGAGGACCCTTCAATCAAGGCAAGTGCCGTCATATATATACATGTAACAAGACTCGAGTTAGAAGAGCTAATGGCATCAACATCTACCAAGATAAGGATAAAGAAGGAAGAAAATCAATCATTTTTTTTTTTCAGCTTATCGAAGCCTAGAAGTAAGGGCTCAGTTCCTTCCTACTGCTCAGCAATACTTTTAGATTGGTTTAAGAAAAAGATGAATGGTTATGTTAACATTTTACGCCTAGGAAAAAACTCAAGGGTCAAATTCAAAGTGTTTACCCATCTGTAAGGGTAAATAGTTCTGATAAACATATAGAAATTACTATGCACCAAATAATATTGAAAGTTTTAATAGTAATATTGGCAATTTAGATGATGGAAAATTGAAACTGGACTAGGTAGTGTTTTGTTATCCAGGGAATTAGTTGGATTATCAACAAGGGGCACGCCAAACAGAGTATCACTCCTACAAAAGGACCAATGCAAAATTTGATAATAACCATAAGGTAATTTTCAGTACTAGGATAACTAGGCAGGACAATTCTATGAGTAAGCATGATTCTCCCCCTATAACCTCTTGTAAGACCCAAGGTCAATGAAACATTATTGGCAAAGAAAATGCTTAGTAATACTCATCTACACCTATGACCTCAAATACAGGCAAAGGGGGCTAGAAGGACCTCAACACCAAAACAAAGTAGATCATGGTGACTAGGGGACATCTAATAGAAATATGCAAGGATGAGCATTGGCTCACTAAGCCATCCCACTTCATGTGTGAATTGGCAATATCCAAAGGGTACTTAATTCCACCATCTCTGTTTCGGTTGAAATCCAAGCTGCAACAAACTTGGAAATAAGTATGGTTTCCAAAACAGAAACATCTTAGGAAATGAGAGCCCTCAAACAGTAAACCCATAGGCAACATCAAAATGACAAAAGGAAATGACTCATTAAAACAAATTTGAATAGATACTTTTTAAACAAATTAGATAAAAAATGAATTGCAGCTAAGTTGCCGGTTCTGGTTCGGGTTCGGGTTCGCGGGTTTGGCTAAAATTTTTTTTGGGGGTTCGGTTCATTTTGGGTTCGTTAGTACAAAAAACATGTAAAAAGAATTTATATATATATGTATATATATATATATATATATATATGTATTCATATTAATATATTAATATATATATAATGTTATAATATACATATTTTAATATAATAATTATTTATAAACTTGCAATAATATTAAATTTGAAATAAAATTAAGAATATTAAATTTGAAATTAGAAATAGAAAAAAATTAATAAATTAATATTAATAGGTAAATATTAAAGCGTAAAAAAACTATATAAAAAAATTATCTTTAATTTGATTTTTTTTTAAAAACAAAGTGAAGAAATCTTTCTAATTTAATAAGAGTCGAGCTCATAAGAAAGGCGGGCTTCGGCGGGAGAAAATAAATTGCAGGGGTTGAGCAACGGAAGGGAGGAGCAGCGGAAGATGTCGGGGATGAACCCACAAAGATCCGCCGCTTAGAAAGACGCCCAGCAAAAAGTCAAATCGCGTCCAAAAATGTGCGCCAATAGAGGGCATAATAGCACCTAGAAAAGACGCTAGAAAACTGCAAAAAGTCGCAGTCCAAAGAATGAACCAGTCAAGCGTAGGAAAGATTAACCAGAGTCGGAACCCTAGGTGAACCCTCTGACGGACCGAACGCGAACCAGAACCTGCAGCAAACCGAACCTGAACCTGTGCCTAGGATGGATGAACCCGTTAACATAGAATTGCAAAAATCACACATGGATGAAAAACACATTTATTCAAAATCCCATGTGAGTACAATGCTTGACATTAAAATTCCATGTCTATAGATGACTAAATGGAATACATTAAAATCTTAGCTCTTAGCCCTCAAAAATAGTGAAATCAACAACAAATACGAACTTCGGTAGCTTCAATAGTAGGTGTATGAGGATTATTTTCATCATCCTCAAGATCAAGTGCAGCAATGGAAAAGATATAACAATATAAATTTCATGTGAACACCTGAAAATGATTTTAATTGATGAAGCCATTGCTGAGAAAATCATTAAACTCTAGAGTGCTCACAAGTCATTCAAGCTCATGATTTAATTGCCACATAACTCACCGAATTGTGACAAAAACTCAGCTAGGGCCACATAAGTTAATTTTGGAAAGAAAAAAAATCATTTTTCATCATTTTTGGAGTGTTTTCTTAGTACTAGTGTTGAAGCATGTCAAAATTGGTTGCAAGCATTTGGAAGCCAAAAACTCAACATGCATTGGAATAAAATAGTTTGCTCCAAAAAAAAACTCATTTTCATCATCTTTCACCTTATTTTTTTAGAGAATTCAAGAAGAATTTCTTTTCAAGCATTTGAGCATGTACCATTAAAATTTTTGTGACCTCACAGGCTTAATTTGTGCTTGGTAGCAAGGGGCTTTGCCCCTTAACCTTGCCCTATATCATGACAGGGCATGTGCCAAGGGAATCTCCCCTCAACCCCACCAGAGGCTTTGCCCCAAAACCCCACTTTGGTTTTTAAAAGTAAAAAATAAGTATTGTTTTGGGCCCATGTTTTCCATGGACAAAATTTGTAAAAATATTAATACAAATAATAATTTATACTCATACAACAATATGATGTGAATTGAACTTTATTTTTTATTTATAAGTGAAAAAAAAACCACTTGTGACTTTTGTAAATTCTATTTATGCATGTTTTCTAAAATTGTTTTACAAATTTATGGGTTTTTCAATGTTCAGAAATTCTACTGAGTTTTTCCCAACTTTTTCCCAAGTCTGGTTTTTTTTTTAAATTGGGTCCACTGAGTTATTGCTTAGTCCAAGTTTTTCAACTACACTTGAAACAACATAAGAATTGTTTGTAGGAATTTCCAAGGTCAATTCCCAGTATTTCCATTTCATTTCTAGTATATTTTTCAATGGGAAAAAGTCCCTACTCACAATAAGTGGTCTCCCTACGTGTATTATGGTGATCCATCTCAAATCACAACTAGTGGATGCACACCAATTTTGCAAGAGGGGTCCTTTGTATGCACCAAAAAGAAATTCCAAGGGGATGGGTTTTGGGGACAAGGGGACTTTTTCCCAGAATTTAGTGACAGCGAGTGGATGGCAGCACAAATATAATTTAGCACTTGAAAATTTAGATATAAAAAAATGTAAATGGGATTGCAATTTATCTTTTATGTAAAGTTAAACCTTAAACATACCATAAAGTGGGAATCTTAAGAAATGCTATGGAAATTAAAACTACATTTCCTACTCAAAAGGATATGATCCCAAGCCATCATTGTATTGAGGATGCTTGCAGCATCTAGGCAGAACCCTAGAAGCTGCATTCCCCTTGTGTGGAGGTATTTAGGCTTTTAGGTAAAAAGGATTTGCGGTGGAGTCTGCATTGGGCTCAATCTGTTGGGTAAGAAGTTGCCTAAGGTGCCTATCACTCCTAGCAAGTATTGCTATTATGTTGGCACAAAGGAAAAATAATATCAATTTTCAGGTCAAGCAGTATCTATTTCGAATAGGTTTGTGTCAAAGCAAGTGGTGGTAGCAAGAGAAGGAAAGGAAGCAAAGAAGAGTTGGCTTCTCATATACATTGAATGTCTATCA